>BHFT01026650.1:0-15989 GCA_004320025.1 Laticauda laticaudata
AAGCAGTCAGTTTTCAGTCCAGGGATAATCCAAATAACAAAGTCCAGTATCAAAAACAGTTCAGTAACAGACTTACACCAAATCCAAGACTAACGATGATCAGCAATAGTCAATAAGGAACAGCAACACTCTCAGCAACAGGACCAGAACAACCCAGGTTTCTGGCACCCAATTACAATTTTAGCATTCCCTTAAAGAGACAGTATTAAATGTCTATCCTGGTTTATATATTTTCCAACCCAACTGTTAGGTGATTTACATTCCTAACATAAATGTATATGAATTGACAGCATTGTAAGGGTACAAAATATTGCATAAAGAACATTAGTGAAAAAGATGCAGTTTTATAAGTAAAGGAAACTTGCTTTATTACATTGTACAGAGAATTAATTATTCATGATTTTATAAAATATGCAAATGTTCGGACATCTGAAAGCATTTAACTAACTTCATCTGACACTGGTTATTACTCTGATAAAGTACTCTGAGATACAATGCTTTTTCAAACAGAGCGGTGCTCAGCTTGTAAGAGTATACTTTGACAATTACCTAGATACTGAACTGATCTGAAACCAAGAATAAGCTGAAGAAAGACCAAAATCTACTGAATGACTTAGTCTATCTACTACTATAAAAGTCAAACACTTAATGCCCTCTTTCTAAGAAACAACATAATGAGTCTATAATGAACTCAAGTGGAACTAGAAAGCCCACTAATAAAAAATCAAGCTAGTTCTCTTTTCCTATTGTTATTCCCATACATTAACATGTAAAGGGAGACATCCTCCATGTCTGGGAACAGCACCTTGCCATCAAGATTGGTAGTCACTGAATGATCTGCGTTGTAGGAATGCAGTATTTCAGGCTTTCTGCTGTCTGCCAGTAGTTTGGCAGTTCTATTCTCACTGGCTCAAGTTTGACTCAGCCTTCTGTCCTGCCAAGGTTGGTAAAATGAGGAGCCAGATTGTTGGGGATAACATGCTGATTCTGGAAACCGCTTGGAGAGGGCTGTGAAGCGTTGTGAAGTAGTACATAAGTCTAAGTGCTATTTCTATTAAGCAGCCCGGTCTGCTGGCAGGCAAGCAAACAAAATGAAAGAGCACTCCTCTCCTAGTCTATTGCTGGGTTATGTAACTTTAGTCATGTTGACCCTAATATGATCAATTCTTGGAGATTATGTTTGCACAGAGACAAGAGCTCACACAGGACATGTCAAAATTTTCAACTTTCAATTTCCAAACATTAGAGGTTCTCAAAAGTTGTGACATACTTTGGGGATTGTAAAGATATTTTGGTTACTTTAACATAATTTATATGTGCTTGGTAAGCAACTGCATAAATATCATAACTTTTAAACATTTTGTTTAATTTCACAGGTTCAGCTCTTTCTCTTTTTGTTAACAGTAATTTTGTTTGAGAGTGTTAGTACTGCTGGCCTAGTTTTCTGTGAGTGTGATAACTGATCTGTAATGACTGTTAAACAAAGAACAAGACTGGGAACATTCACTCATATGAGCAATCTAATTTGACTGACAAGAGATTTATTGCCATCTGAACTCCCAACACTGCGAGACATTCTCAAATATGGCCTATTGTTAAGAGAACAGGTGTTGGTATAATTACCAAAGAGTTCTCTTTCTATCTACACTGCAAGAGTCCAGGAATGGGAAAGATTCTCTATGATATCATAGAGCTGAGTCTGCCACAATATAAAAAGCCAGCCTCCTTGCTGGCTCTCCAGCTTTCAAGTGAAGAAACTTGACAGACGTAGTGCATCTCTGTAAAACAAACAGTGAGAAAGAACCCACCCCAACAAGACCAGACGCATACGGGTGAGGCTGGACTCTCTTGCAGCATATTATAAAGGGTGTTCTCAAGTAATTATACCAATGCCCATTCTCATCCATGCTGCGACAAGAGTCCAGGAATGGAACATACCAAAGCCTACATGTCCACGGGAGAGCCATTGTCTGGTCCACTCACTCCAACAGTGGGAGAACCTTTTGAAGCACTCTCCTGCCAAATGCTGCTTCAGCCGAGGCAAAGGAGTCCAGACACACTGAATAGACTTCCAGTGGTGACATTGGGACAGTGAGAGGCGAAGAAGAATGGGATCCTTTTTTAAACCTTTATCTTGTTGTTCGGAAGACCACTGTGGGGTACACAGATCCTGAAGAGACCTGACAGTGTGGGGAAACTCGAGCAGAGCGGCGGAGAGCAATCGCCCCTTTGACAAAGAGAAACCCTTTGAGCCCAACGCACAAGAGGCTGCCATCCCTGAAAGGCATCCCCAAAGTCTCAATAGCCCAGTTGAAAGAAAAAAGCAAACTTTAAAATAACAGACTGTGGCGTTGACTGGACCTGGTGGTGCAAAGATCATGTGCGACAAACAGGGATTGCTTCCAAAGAAGGTTCATAATTTGTGGAGGGCAAGAGAGGCAGGAGAAAGCCAATCAGGTCTATCTCTGGGGTCCCAAACCTGAGGGAGAGATCCCTGAATATGGACTGGGGAAGGGACCATTCTACATGGTCGACTAGGCTCCTCCCCAGCCAATCGGCTTGTGAGTTGTTGACTCCCGAGATGTGGTCTGCTGTGATAGACAGCAGGTGTCTCTTCACCCACTGCCCCAACCGTTTGGCTTCCTTCATAAGGGCCCTGGAACTTGTTCCCCCTTGCCTGTTGATGTGCTGCTTTGCAGCCATATTGTCCATCAACACCAGCACATAGGATCCAGCTATCTTGTCCCTGAAATGTTTCAGTGCTAGATATATGGCTCTGAATTCCAGCCAGTTTATAGGGTCCTGTCCATCTGGGACCAAATCCCTTGAGCTATGTGCCCATCCATGTGGGCCCCACAACCCAGGAGACTTGCATTGGTGGTGATGAGCAGTCTGTCTGGTTCCTTGAACAGGAGTCGGGGAGAGCCACCACTTGAAGGAGCGATGGGTTTGCAGAGTGAGATGGACCCTGGAAGACATGTAGTTGGTTCCTGCTCATTGAAGGATTAGCAGGAACCATTGTAGAGCTCAGGAGTGTAGCCGTGCCCACAGAATGATGTCAATGCATGAGATCATTTTCCCTAATATTTTGGGCAACAGTGACAGGGAGACAGTGTGTTGATGTTGAACCTGTCGAATGATCTCGGTAAGGCTCTTCCCTCGATCTGGAGACAGAAAAACTTGGCATATAGTTGTGTTGATGACAGCTCCCAGGTGAAGAAATCTGGTTGTGGGGATGAGATGGCTCTTCCTGGAGGTGATGGAAAAGCCGTTATGTCCCTTATGTTGACCAGATGTTGAATGGCCAATTCCATAAGGGCCCTTCGTGAACTTTCCCAGGAAACAGGGCAGAACACAAAATTGTCTGGGGGTGACAATAGAAATTCTAGTTGTAACTTACTGTATTGAGTATGCAAGTGTCTGTTGTTGACTGGAAGCGAAGGAAGCCAACTTACCTCTGATGGGAGGGGAGAACGAGGGATTATTTAGAGCGACAGGAGCGACCCCCTCCCCCACAAAAGGGCTGTTTACCCGCAGTTTACTGTTGTCTGCCAGGTGCGTCAGGGCAGTATTCTTGGTGCTGAGGATACGCCCTCTGTGGCCTGGAGGAGCAACAGGCAGTGTCGGGCCAGAATGACAGTGGTCGATATGGAGCGGGGCAATAGTCAGCCCTCTTCCCTATCGAAGAAAGAACTTTTATTTTGTCCATTTTGATGACAAATGCGTCTAGTGCCTTGCTGAATAGCTTGTCGCTTTTGCAGGAAGCCGACGCCAGTTTCCACTTGTGATGAGGCTTCACTTGACAATTTTGTAACCATAAAAGTCTCCTCACTGTCGTGGCCTTGGAGAACTTGATGGTTTTAAGGGTGGCATCCGCCTTGAACTCTGCTGCTGCTACAATTTTATTGAGATCTTGATGCGATATAAAGTCTGGTGGAGTCTTGTAATTGGTACAGCCAGCAGATCTAAGACCTTGTGAAAAATGATGCAGCAGTTGAGGCCTGGACAGCCCAAGCAGAGGCTTGATAGTTATGCTTTAATGTTTGTTCAGAGCGTTTGTCTTCTGCCTTTAGTATGTCCTCGGGCTCAGCTGGAGTGCTCGAGGAAAGGAAGCCATGACTGGGGCATCTACCAAGGGAACTGCAAGAATGGTAGCTAGGGAAGGGCCCATATTGTAAAACCGCCTATCCTGGGATGATGGGTGGGGCCTGCGGTTGGGGAGGCAAACTGCTCCTTGACTAAGTCCAGAAAAATGATGGGGGATGCAAGGACCTCTGAGTGACCAACGGGTTTGGAGAAGAGGGAATCCCCATGCCCCGGTTGCACCACTTGAGGTTCAGGGGCAGCTTCCTCTGAGGACAACTGGGCTGTGACCAGTGCCTTGTGAAGCAGGTTTGAGTACTGCAACTGAGGGAGGTTAATCAGGCCTCAGATCCTCTTCCTCTGAGAGGTTGGGATCCCAGATTTCTCCCTCTTCCTGTTCAGTTGCATGGAAGGGGCTACACTCAAATGGTTCTGCATTGTCTCCCTGTTCGAAATCACCCCATTCTGCATGGGTAGGAGGGGCCCTGTGCTCCACAATGTGAGGTTGTCCCCTTTTGGGGATCTGGGCTTGAGGGTAGGCTGGAAATGAGGGCTGGGACCTGTCTGAGGGCTTAAAAGATGTGTTGGTGCCCTTCTGCTAGGCCCTGTCTGATGGTTATGGAGACATTGTGGATGTCAGTGGGTCTGCCACTCGATGGAGAATCTGGGGGCTGAAGGCCTGATGCTGTTGGGATAAAAGTAGCCTCTGGACTAGGTCAAGACCTACTTTGGGCTATAGATGGCAGTGAAGAAGAGAGGTCCCAAGGGGCCTGTATGAAGTTGAGGCCTGATCTGCTCAAGTCTTGAGGCCCAAATTGGTCCCAAGCCTCTCTGGGGACCAGGATTGGAGGTGGCTAAGAGGGGCTGGAGTTTCTTCCACCCCTCTGGAAGTACCTGACTAAGCCACCAGAGAATTGGCTGGCTGGGAAGCCTGCTATTTGCTCAATAGTCTTTCTTGAACTACCTCTCCAAGGCTTCATTTTTCCGCTTTTAGTTTGGCCTGGGATGTTTCCTTGGGGCCCAAGGCTTTGGCCCTGATCTTGGGCACTACCTCCCTTTGAGCAGATTGAGAGCACTGTCTCCTTTTTCTTTTGGCAGTCTGGAGGCCTTGGATGTCCATGCCCGAAAATTCTGCATGGATCTTGTCTTGATCCATAGTTAGCATAAG
Organism: Laticauda laticaudata; assembly: GCA_004320025.1. NCBI lineage: Eukaryota > Metazoa > Chordata > Lepidosauria > Squamata > Elapidae > Laticauda > Laticauda laticaudata. The sequence continues at coordinate 5,252 of BHFT01026650.1, forward strand.
CAGACACAAGAGGTGCTGGGAGCAACCCTCGCTATGTGTTGCCTATGCAGTAGCCTTAATTAGGGCCCTTCTTGGGGACAGAAGCAGGCCATTAGTAGATGAGTCCACCTAAAATGGTTGTTCATATGCGTTGGAAGTAGCAGCTTTCAAAATGGCCTCTCGCACGAATTGCAGGCTACAATGACTGTTAGTTGCTCCCTAGGCTGGAAACAACCCAGAGCGGCAAAATCGGCTAGAAAGGGAAAACCGTGGCTTTTATGATCAGCTGTGAGGTGTGGTTATCACGATATGATCTTCACAATCATGACGGCCGAAATCACAGAGGGAGAGCTGTAGGGGAGGGCCAATGGCTTCTCCCTTATTTACAGTCCCCCTTGTCCTCAGGGCTCCGCTCTCCTGAAGGCAGAGCTAAACTGGGTCCCCAGGAGCTGTGCCAATGATCTCAGATCACTGTTTGACTTTTGCTGCTGACTAAAACTGCTTTCAAAGACACTAGCTCAATTGTCACCAAAAGAAGCTGAGTCAAAGCTGGGAACACTCCCACAGGCTGCTCCTTTTATACAAGACAGACTCAGCTTGATGATGTCATCAGGAGTCATCTAACCCATCCTGGGCTCTCGCATCAGCATGGAGAAGAAGACTACTACCAAAAATTTGTTTCAAAATGATTGCAGAACTCAACTTAATAGATGTTTAGAGACAACTGAATCTGAAAAAAGACAATTTACTTTTTATTCTAATCCACATCAATCATGGTCCCATACTGACATGGCCTGGATGGACAGAGAAATAGAAAGAGAAGTGGAAGACATAGAAATACTATCAAACACACGGGCAGACCACAATCCGCTTAAAATAACCTGGAGAGGTCAAAAAAAAAAAGATAAAGGCACAAATACCAAAAGATAAAGAATTTACTCTGAAACTCAGAGAAGAACTAGCATTATTTTAAATGAAAATACTAGTCAACACACATCAACACAAAATCTTTGGGACAGCATGAAGGCCTACATATGCAGGATTATAAAGCTAAAAGAAATAAGAGAGGTGGATTCAATTAAAGAAATTAAAAATTTAGAAATTCAGTTGCAAAAAACACCACAAAATACTAAATTTAGAGAACAATTGACCTTAACTAAACATAAAGTTAACATGTTAGAACAGGAAAAATGGTGAAAAACCTAAAAAGCAGATGAAGAAACCTTTTTTGAGCAAAGAAAATAGGAATGAATATATTCACTCTGATCAAAATGGGTTCTTGCCATTTAGACAAATTGGAAACAACATAAGGATAGTGCTCGACATTCTGGAATACTATGAGGCACATCCAGAGAAAGGGAGTTGGTACTTACCTGACATGCCCGTTCTCTTTGAGCTGTGAAGAGCATCCAGTAGTGGGAGGTGCTTCAGTCTCTGCCTGATTAGGAATAAGCGACCATGTATAACACAAAACGTTCTAGCTAAAGAAGATTTATCTTACGCAAATAGCAACTACAAGTCCCCCCACGTACTGAAACTAACGCGCAGCCCTTCATATTGACATGTACAAAATCATACCACTTGCTTAGAAATAATCCAAAGATTTACGACGTATATAGTTCATCTAGAACAAGGAAGATCATGCTGTAAAGTTTTGATCGTGGTTTCACTATATCACTTCAAGTCATTTTGTCTACAGTATGCTGAACCTCAGCCGAATCAAAAGGAAATGAGAGAAAGGAAAGTAAGAAGGAGAAATCAAGTGGAATCTATCAAAGAAAATAATGATAATGTGTGTCGACGGTAGCACATACCTGAACCTCTTAGCTAATAACTAAGAATATGCCATCTTTCTCCACTAACGCTACGCTGCGCAGACTACCACCAGCAGCTAAAGGACCTCATTGGAACTAACCAGAACACTGCCTAACCAAACACATATTTCCATATACCATAAGGACAAAGATCACAAAGCAAAATTGAAGTTGAGCCCTATGGGGGTTATCAAACCACTGAATCTAATGACCGTTTCATTTGAAACCTGTTCATGGGAAGAATATCGAATCCAGCAAGCCACTGGCTAAATGCCCAGCCACGAGAAAACCCAACTAGTGCTAAGGTTCATACCTGATCGATTGACACATTTTTTGATTTAGGTGCCCCCATTATCATGTGAAAAAAAGGGGGAACCTTAAGACTATATTTTACCTTACACACCGCTATAACAACTCATAAGTCTCAGGCAACGAGTTTTTTAGAATGGATGTATTACCACCGTCCACTTGAGCCAACATTTGCACAGCCCTTTGAGCCCAGAAAAAGATTCAACTTGGTGATTATAGTTGATTATGATTTCTATTTCACCATGGAAACAAAATAAAACAAACCAATAGACGTTACCATTTCCTAGATGTTGTACTTAATCTACAAAAAGAACGATGGCACCACTGGGACACACCAGTACTACCAAAAGAAAACACACATCCAACTACCGCTTACTCTTCATACGCCAATCCCACCAAGCACCCAAGCACAATAATATCTGTGTGCCGAAGAGCACTAATACCAGAACAAGACGCCTGGCAGACAAGACACAGATTAAGAACTGAACTATGCACCCTCTGACTGAAGTTATTGACAGCCAATGAGCTGTCCAGCAAAAACAAATATCACCAGCCTGGCATCGCACAAAACCACACCAAAAACATAACAGAACCTAGAAGACCAACACAAGACTATGGAACAGCTGTCTTGCCCTACATAAGAGGTACTACAGATAAAATCAGTAAGATACTACACAGGCATCACATCAAGACTGTCCTTCAAAAACAGACAAAAAAATAGCAGCCATTCCATGAGGAACCCCAAAGACAAAATGAGCCTGGAAAACCAGGATTACGAATTCCCTGTACATCTATGCCCCTGGGCCACATACATTGGATCAAGACAATAGGAAGAAGAAGTACTCCGCTAGGAATTGATGTGACACAAAAATTGACTCCGGGAGGGGATTAAAACTGGAACACTACCTCCTCACTTAGTTCCCAACACGTGAAAAACCACAGGTCACAACAGTCCAATTACAATGGCACGCAAAACCCCTAGCCACTTACCTAGAAAACCCCAGCCACTAGAGATCATCAGAAGAAGCCATAGAGACTGGAAAATAAGACCTGACAGCTTGAATCCAGGAAGAGATGATTCTCAGGCAGACTGTCAATCATTTGGGAAAGCCCTGCACTTCTCAAAGTAGAAAAGATCTCCAGACCACAAAACAGACAAACACCTGAGCATCAGACAGACTCCTCTGATGCTGCCTCCAACTTCAAACACCGCCACACACTGAACACAGAGCAGACTCCTCTTGATGCCTCACAAACTCAAACACCCCCCCACCAGGCACCGCAGGTGAAAACCCAGCTTGCTGATGAAGAGCAGCCGTCTCTTTCACACGAAAGCCAAGCAGCAATTGGGGAAAAGCCTCCAAACACAAGAACAGGAGTGCTTGCCAGCCGATATTCAAAGCCACAAAACAGAAAACAGAAGAAACCAGAAACACCATCAATCAAACTCCAAGTCAGATGTGAACACAGACCCAGGTTAATAGCCAATTTCAGAAGAGACCAGCCTCAAATTTTAAACAGAGGAATGTGAGACACACTTTCCATTCAGAAAGCCTGGATGATGCAGATGAGATGCTGCGTGAAACGTGGCTACGAACTTTAACAGAAACTACAATGAACTACAACTTTAACAGAAACTACAATGACGTGGGAAAATACCCGAAGGAAGCTAAACAGCACAATATATATATATATATATATTATATTATATATATATATATATATATATATATATATTATATATAATATATATTATGTTTCCGAGGTTTCGCGAGTATTTTGTATGTGGATCTTTGGTTTATTTTGGCGTATTTCATCCCGCGTAGAATTGGAATATCTAGGCAAACGTTTCGATGAAGTCTCGATTCATCATCTTTCAGGCTGTTTCTCCAGCTCTGTGCTTCTCAGTAATGTGAGCTTGCAGCTGCTTTCTTCCTTTTAACTGCTAGTGGGGGTGTGATCGTGATGGTGGGTTTGGCTGTGTTCTGATTGGTAGGGGGTTGGGCTGTGTCTTGATGGCTGGGGTGTTTTCTGCTTAGGTGGGGCCTGGCTGTGCTCAGGTTAGCTCTTAGTTGGCTGGTGGGATTTGAGCTGGATGAGCTGCTGATCTGTGTTGGTTCGTGTTCGTGGTCGTTGCCACATCTTCATGGTGTGTCAGTTGCTTCTTGTATGGGTCAGAGGGGTTTGAATGTGGGTAGTGGTGCGTAGCTGCAGTATGCTTGCTTGCGTTCGTGGTCGGTGTCTTTCTTGTGTGGGTTGTGAATTCTTTTTTTCTGCGTCGGAAGCGTGGTGGTAGCATCTTGTGTCGGCACTTGTGGGTGGTCTGGTGTCATTTGCTTGATGCAAATGCTACGGTACTTCGTTTATTAATTTGAGGGTCAGGTTATCCAAATTGAGTTGGATAGATAAAATGGCTGGGAGAGTATCATCTTGTTTATTCATGCTGTGGTAGTGGGCGTTTTTCGATCTCTATGCTTCTCTGATTATTCTGTCTTGTTGAATGTGTTCGGTTTGGCGATGGTTCTGGTTTATGATTTTAAAGTCAATTTCATGTTACTGTGGCTTTGAGGTGTTGGACCAGGGAAGATGGGTCAGTTCTTCATTTTTTGTTGGGTATTGTGGGAAGTTTTTTTTTTTCTTTTGTTTTTTTTCTGTCAATGCTGTCCTCTGACCCATACCAAGAATGCCAATACTGACACCCCCACCATAAGAAGACTGTTGGCACGGACCACGAACACGAAGCCAAACAACAGATCACAGCTCACCAGCTCAAATCCCCAGCAACTAAGACTTTAACCTGAGGCACAGCCAGGGCCCCCACGCTAAGCCAGAAAACACCCCACAATCACCGTTACACATGCAGCGCACACCCTTGCGCTATCCTACCAAACGATCAAGAACACAGCCTAAACTATGGACCACCCAGATTCATAGTCACACCCCCACTAGCAGTTTAAAAGGGAAGAGCAGTTCGCAAGTTCACGATTACTCTCAGAAGCACAGAGCTGAAGAAACCAAGCCTGAAGATGTGGAATGAGAAAATTCATCGAAAACTGTTGCCTAGATTACTTCACAATTCTACGCGGGCGAGAAAACACGAATAACCAAAGATGGCCATAAATCATAATAAATATATTATATATATTATATATATATATAATATATAGTATATATATATATATAAGGTATATATATATATAGATATCACACATATATATATATATTAATATATAGTACTTTATTTATAGTATAATCTTAAAAAAGGCGGGATTTTGATTTCAGGCGCACCTCATCCACCCTGTCAGATCTCTGGCGTCCAACTACCTATACAGTCATAGTACTAAATAACCGAGCAAGTTACTGTAAAATCTCTAATCAAATGGCAAAGAGTGGTTCCAAGACCCTCAACCTCAAGGGATTCAAGTTTAAATCTAAACAGACAAAAGGGAATTCCTAATGCTCAGAAAAAGAGGCGAAACAGCGCCACAAGGCATAAATGAAAGACAAATTAAATAAGTGCAGCACGGAGGCACCCAAGACCTCTCAAGCTTCTTCTCCCCCAGCCCAGTGCCGTCTTCCTCTCCCAACCCTCCCCTAGATGTCTCCCTCTTATCCAGGCGCAGTGTGGCTTCCATAGAGTCAACATTGCCAGTCAACTGGATCACCAACGCACGCGAAGGGCACCTTAAGCGACGTTTCACATCCAAAACTGTGCTTGATCTGTCAACAGGACCAAAACACTTCCAGCGCGAAGTTGCCAGAGAGGATTGAAGGCGCTGGATGGAGGATGGTGTTCATCAGGAGAATCGCAGCAGGCCCTACCAACATGCCGTCTGACCAGGGATCACCCTGCACCCTGCTGCGTTATGATTCACAATACAGTTCGATCATTTGGCCAGGTCAGAAACAACACTATACTCAGTACAGTTTCAGGGGATATGCTCCTCCTAGGGCTGCAGTAAGGAGAGTAGCAGTGAGGAGACAGAAGTAGGTAGAGCACATTGATCCAATGGAACAGATTGAAATCAGGATCAATACATTGACAGCTTACCTGGCTCTTTCAGGAAGCGGACCCCTTACAAAGGGGGAATGTCTGAGGAATGAGGGCTGTTGTTCCTGAAACCAAACTGTATTTTATACAGGGCTTATTCCACCCACAACTATTCAAATCACTATTGGTGTTAGGCCAAAAACACTTGCGCGCCTGGACAAGCTGGCCCCTTCACCACTTCAACTCTTCAGAGAGGTACCAGAAGGATCTAATTTTTCAGCAATCGGTAAGTCGAGCATGTGATTCTCAGGTTCCTCACGTGTTTGCAGACCTGGTATAGAAACGAGTGGGCTTCTGCAGCAGTGTACCCTGCCCCCATCAGGTTATGGACAGGAATACTTTAATTTGGCCCCTGATTCTTATAAATTGTTGATATTACTCCAGAGGTATACAAAACCTTAAAACTTTGTGTGATTAGCATCCTCGTCCTCCATTCCCAGTAAAGCGCTGGAGGCATTAAAGCCCCCCCCCCCCCCCCCCCCCCCCCACCCCCCCCCCCCCCCCCCCCCCCCCCCCCCCCCCCCCCCTGAGAAAAAAATGCCGGCCGAGCTGGACCTACGCAGGGTGCATCAGTCTGATGTTGGGCCATCAGAAATGGCCATGGTCCACTTCCTTCTTTTACCTCCGTTCTTCTCTCAGATGTCTCCAGCTCTTTACGGGATGCAAATGTCCCCAATTCCAACGATTAGAGCACCCAAGACATTGCAAAACTTATTGCGCTGCTGAATGTCAAATCAAGTGACCCAACCTTTCATGCAGATATTAAATTTTCATGCCAGAGCCATGTACTTCCACATGCCAAGCACGACTGGCTTTTACTATGGTTAAAACGATTGGCAAGCGGATAATTAAGCACAAATGCAAGTTTGGCTGTTCATCTCTTGTAGAAGAAGATAGACTGTTTGGACCTGCTTCCCTCGAAAAAATCTGCTTGCTTATCGAAACTCCGAAACAAAAAGAAAAATTCTACCCTTCCCTTTTTTGGAAGTCAGATCCCTAGAATCCCTCAGTCCTTTTGGAAGGATCCTTTCCGCCTTTTTATCAGGGACCATTCTGCAACCAGATACCAGAGAATCCCCATCTTTCCGACCAGGCAGCAGCCAGGGCAGGTCTGACTTCGGTGATAGGAACTGAAGCGGGTGGCCAGTCCAGATATCCTTTTCGAGGACCATAGCGGAAATTAAATCTTTCCCGCATCCAAGATAATTCATGACCCGGACTCCCATTGGCGGTCTGCCTTAAATTATTCCCTGGACCAATGGGACTCCTCAACATCTGATTCCTTGGGTGAGAGACATAATCAGATTCGGCCTTGCCGCTAGAGTTTCAATCCCCTCCCCAGACTTCTTTATGTCCTGCCCTCTTTCCAGAGATCTGCTTAAACAAAAATCTTATGAAACAGCTATCCAACACCTACTGGACATAGAGCCATCCATTCCAGAGCTACTGAACAACGAGGGCAACGAAAGGCGCTCTCTCCTATGGTCGCTTATTTGAGTGATTTCCTCGAGAGTGAGAGTTTCAGGTATGGATGGGCTAGCGAAGTTAGGTAAAATTAAAGGTTGATCCAATATCATTTAACCGGTATCTCTTTGTACATCGCTCGATTAAATGCTGTGCTCAACTATATGCACTAGTGGTGACGTGCGGCTCAGAAAAGGTGACGTCCTTATGTCCATAGATTCTGATGGAGGCGTACTTACATATTCTTGTTCTGCCTTCCCACTATTTAATTCTACAATTCTGTTGTAATAATCACCATTTCGAATATGTAGCTCTTCCTTTCCAGGATAGCATCTGCCCCAGGACCTTGACAAAGGTTCTTCGCAGCTCTTTGCTGCTCAGTCTTCGAGGTGTACCTGTACGACTCCAGTGTTACCTGTTGATGATATATTAATTTTGTCATCTTGTTCATCAAGACTCAAAGATACTCAGACCACATTACAATTCTTACAACTACACGGGTTCTCAATCAATTGAAAACAGAGTCATTTAACACCAATGACTCAGATTAATCCGTCTGTGGGCAATCATAGAGTTAAAGTGAAGAATTCCAAGTTTTTCATTCACCAGATTAAGACCAAAATAGCATCCATCAATTAGTTAAAAGGAGGTCAGAGTTCTAAAAAAAGGGGCACCACTAGCTGACCTATCAAAATTGTTGGCAAGATGATTCTCATATATAAGGCTATTATTCCTTGGCCACCTCTACACAAGATCCCTCCAGTGGTTCCTTGACTCCCGTACTGTGACTCTGGCCGAAGCAAGCTCCAATACAAGTCAAGGTTCCATCAAAGGTCCTCATATAACTCTCCACTCGTGGACCGAACAGTCATGAAACCAAGGTTGCTCTTCAAAGAGCTCCACAGACTTACCATTCTCCACCGATGCCACCCTTTTGATGGAGCTCACTTTCAATTGCTCACAGCCCAAGGCTGCGGAGTCCTCCATAGAAACCAGTCGTGCCAGCATAGCTGGCTGCGAGTTCGAGCAGCTACACCTGGCTCTCCGCAGCTTCCTTCCACAGGGACGCAATCAACACATACATATTGACCGACAACGTAACAGCAAGCTCACATAAAATAAACGGGGCCACCAGTCAAAAACATTCTTCAATGTGGGAGCAGAGTGCTATGTGTCGTTGGGCGGAGTAGCAAAACCTACTTTCCATTAGAGCAGAGCACATTTTGGGACTGTGAACACAGGCAGATTGGCTAAGAGGCCACCATCGATCAATCGGAGTGGCGCCTCCATCCTGACCTGTTTTCAGATGCGTGGCAGGACATTTGGACAGTGGTGGTAGACCTGTTCGCTTTTCCCCCTCAACGCTCAGCTCCTGAATTTTTTTCCAGTACTCCTCGCCAAGGAAAACAGAGAACTCCAATGCGCTCGCTGCCTTGGACTTCAGCCCTACGGAATTCTTACGCATTCGCCCACCACTTTCACTTGCTTCCCCAGATCAGAAGCTTGCTAGAATGAGAGGGCGGAGCTGTTTCTAGTAGGTCCTTACTGGCCCAGATGGCCTGGTTTGCAGACCTTCTGCAGTCATATCCGTATACAACAGCCATGGGAGAATTCCTCAGACAGCGGTTTGCGTAACCCAGGAACCCCCTTCAACATCCTAGACCCTCAGTGGTTTGCCGCAAACCTGGTTGCGTCTAGGATGATTGAGCCAGAGATGTTGAAGAGCAAATAAGTTTTTCCAACCAGATACTCCACCATCCAAAGTGCTGCTAGACGCCCCTCAACAAACTTGATATTTACGAATCGCACAGTAAGTCCAGTTTCTGCAATTGGTGTTTACCAAGTCTCAGATTGATATATCCATCTCTCCATCTGTGCTTCAATCCTAGAGTTCTTACAATAGGGGCTGAAAAGGGATGATCACCTTAATATGTGAAAAGACACGGTGGCGGCCTTGCGCGTCAGTTATCACTTGTGAAGGTTCTACTATCTCTTTTCTATCACTCACGCATTATTGGGAGTTTCCTTCAAGGAGCCACCAAATTAATGCCCACCAGCGGCTACACCGTCTATCCACCTGGACAATTAAACAAGGTCCTTGTGCACTCACGAAGGGGCCTTTCAACACTTGAAATTGTCAAGTCTCCAATTTTTGAGGGTATAAAGTCGTTTTCCTGTAGCAATCACTTCACTCTTCAAATCCGTTATTATCGGAACATTGCAGCTTTGCAATCAGACAAGATCTTTGTGTCTTCTATTTTCTGATCAGGTGATGCCTTGGCATCCTGATTCCTATGTTTATACCCAAAATTAACTGTGGCCTTTTTACAGGCGCAAGGAGCCTGATAAACTTCCTAATTTTTGTTCCAGACCATCCCAAGGGTTGGATGGCATCGGCTGATGTGAGCAAGCATTGCGTAGTATATATCAATGCACAGGGACTTTCAGAAAAACGAACTTTATTTGTGTCGTTTTCAGCCCCAAACCTAAGGATGTAAGGTCTCATCTTATTACAGTAGGCGTGCTTAGGCTGTGATAGCAAAAATGTATTCAGACTCAATTCTTACAGGTGAAACCCAGGGCATAACAGCCTCATTCAAGGAGTGCCGCAACATCAGCAGCGTTTGTGGCCACACAGGCACAATATACTGAAAACTTGTTGAGACTGCAACCTGCGGCCTCCCTCCATCGCCCTTCATTAGGCATTATAATATATAGATGTGGTTTTCGCATTTGGCTGAGTGTTTCCTTTGCAGAAGAAGCTTCTGCAAGTATGGGTCCCATTTAGGGACCAGGAGGAGATTGCCAAGCCAGATGGTGTCCCTCCCCGAGAGACAGCAAGCTTTGTTATGTCCAACTACTTGGATGCTCTGAAAAACAGCTCATGAGAGAAAGGGCTATTGGTACTTACCTGACATGTCCGTTCTCTTTTAAACTGTTGAAGGCACCCAGTCCCATCCTTTTTTCCATCTGGTTGGGTCCTGTTTCGGCCAACAAAATTGTTAGGCATGAGGACGAGGGTGTTTATTTCTCTCATCTTTGCCAAAATTGGGGAAACACTGGGAGGGAGTCCCGTGGGAGGAGGAGGAGTGTTACACAAATTGAGCCCCGCACAGCACAT
>BHFT01026651.1:0-36579 GCA_004320025.1 Laticauda laticaudata
AGATCAGCGTAACTTCAGCTCTTTTATTTAGTTCTGAAAGTCTGTTCTAACCAGGAGCTGCGGCAGCTCTTTTTATGGAGAACTGCTCGCGGCTAGTGTCCAATGACGGCTACTTGTTTTTCCCTCCGCTTGAATTGGCCAGTCATAGCCCTGCTATTATTGCCCAATCAGCATCGAAAAAAGTAGCCAATCAATATTTGTTGTCCAATAGGAATAGCCTATTTGAAGTATGTTAATATGAAACAGGAAGTATTTTAAATTGCTGTTAAAAATACAAGATCGATTAGTTGAACAGTGAATATGCTTTAAAGAAATCACCAAGCAATAATCTGGCATAGAATGTAGAAGCTGTAGAAGTCAACTGCCAGGCTGGTCCATCTTATCTACTGGTTTTGAAGTGTTTTCCCAAAAACCCTACAGCATGTTCTCCAGCTGGAGCCCATAGAAGAATAAGTATCTCAGCTGTCTTGAGCCTTCCTAAAAGAGACAAGATTCTAGATTCCACACCAGTTGGAATGCTTGCCAGTTCAGCTCCCCTTTAGACAACCTGCACTCTTCTGAAGAGGGACAATGTGCCACAGCTTAGATGGCCTCAGATGCCCAGACTCAAGTAGAGTTGCCCTTGCAAAGATAAGGCAAAAGGTGTGGGATAGCTGATATGAAGAGAAAAAAGAAAAAAAAATTGGCTGTCCACTTCATCCTTGAAGTCCTGAATGCAGTTGTCTTTTCTTCCAAAAGAAGACTACCATCTCTTTCTCTCATCTTCTGCAAAGAAAAGTGTATCAAAGGTCAGAGCTTTTGCTGAAGAAGGGCCTATACACTCCGCCTCCTTGGGCCATTCAGCCATATCGATAGATTAAATTCTCCAACTGCTCTAGACTTAAATTTAACTTGTAATTTCTGTATTTTCAGAATGAATTGCCATAATTTTATAGTCTTCTCTTGCACTAGAATCATTAAAAGCATACATTCAAACATTGTTTTGTTTCTTCTCTTACTGTTTTGACATTGTTTCAAGCGACATCCATGTTTTCTCTTCTTAAAGGCCCTGTCACACTGGCCGATGGATTGTAAAAAGGACACAGTGGATGAGAAAAATGTTCCATCTGTTGTTATCTGCTCTCAAAAGTGCCCTGAATTTGCATAACCAGAGCGGACAACACGGAAAGGGGAACCGATGGGGAGGACGTAGGGATTGGGGAAAAAAAATTTTTGGGAAAAAGGTGGTGGAAAATGCCCCCCTCCATGGAACCCCAGTGGATGGAGTGGAATTGGAGCGGATGGCACATCCACAAGGCTTCCAGGGGAGCACGAGCAAAGCGGAGGTGGGGAACGGAAAGAGCGGAATGTGAGCGGATGCCGAGCAGATGAAGGGATGCAGAGCGGAAGGCCTAGCGGAAGCCTAGGTGGAAGCCCTAAACGGATGCCTAAATGTTCACTGCGATGCAGGAAGGAATGCATTGCGTCAGACCCACGGATATAAAGGGAAGCAGCTTGAAAAGCAGGTCAACATTCAGAGGAAGACCCTGCTTCAGACACAGCTTGCCAGCCAGCCAGCCAGCCAGAGCGCCAGCCAGCAAGCCAGCCGACCATGGGGCAAGAAACGGAAGCCTCTTTGCTCTCTGCAAAGTCAGCCTGCAGAGGGACAGGGCCAGCCCTCCCACCCGCCTGGCCCTGACTCTGCTTCTGCTGGGGCTTCTGCTGCCGCAGGCTCGGCTCCTTCTGGTGGATGGGGCTTCTGGCTGATGCTGCTTCTGGAGGTAATGCTTCTGCTGATGTGCTTCTGGTGGTGGTGCTTCTGCTGGTGCTTACTGCTGCTGGCACTGCTCTGGTGGCTGGTGCTTCTGCTGGTGCTTACTCTGCTGGGGTCACTGGCTCCTGGTGCTGGGTCTGTCTGCCTGGTATCTTACGTCTCTGGCAGTGGCTTTCTGGTCTGGGCTCTGCTGTGCTTACTCTGCTGGCACTGGCTCCTGGGTTCCTGCTGTCCTGCTGCGTGCCCTGGTCCTGCCCTCGTGCTCCTGGTCCTGCTGGTCCTGCTGGTGCTCCTGGTCCTTGCCCTCCGGTCTTGCTGGGGCTGCTGGGGCTGGGTGGTGCTGCTGCTGGTCTGCTGGTCCTGCTTTTGTGTTAGCTGTTGCTGCTGATGCTGCTGGCTGGTGGTTGGTGTGGAGGAGGCAGTCCCTACAACCTCAAAAGCCCTTCTGATGAGGGCCATATGGCCCTGCCAAAGGGAGGAAGAGGCAGAGCGTGTGAACGGGAGAGGAGGCATACACCATAGAGAGAAGGGGACATGAAGGAGGAGGTGCTGGATGGCTGAGGAGAAATGAATATCTTTGGTGGAAGGGAACACAGGCTCTATCGAGACACCAAAAGGAAAGCAGGCTGCTTGGAAGAGAGAAGCCGGAGAGCCTGGGCTACACTTTGTAGGTGCCTCCTCGGCTGGTGGGAAGCACATGCACACCTGGTACGAGTAAGCTGCACCTCAAGAATCTGGCCAGACCGTGGTTCAAGCTGACTGGACGGGAGACCTATGTGATGGCCGCAGTGCAGCTTCTTGGAAGGGTGAGATCCGCCACGCGAGGAGGCAGCAGCAGCCCGGGCTCTCACGACCTCTCTAGCTCAGGCAGCCGCTGAGAACGGCAGTCCTCTGTCTGGGCAAATAGTCAGCTCGCTGTGTCCAGGCAGGGTATCTGTGGAGCGTGCCACGACGGAGACCCCCCCCCGAACAGCTGTACTACCTCTGGTGGAGCATGTGGAGGACCCCCCTGATGCAGTTGGAGCAAAGGAGATCGGCACTGTTCCCCACAAGCCCAACCCGCATCCAACCCCAGCTCCACTCCACAGAAAAGCAGAGATGTAGACCGAGGGGCAGAGCCACAACTGTCCTGCTGAGATAAGAGACAACCATCAGGAGCAGCGTAGATCTCCTCTCTCAGCTGGTACAGCACCAATGCCCATCCTCCAACCGCAAGCTTTCCTCACCTACGTAACGAGACCCTTATGAAATGTCGGAGAACACAGTACAGGTGGTGAAGGACAGGATCACCGATCTTTCTTCAGCAAACCAATCCAGACCAGCTGGAACCTGCCTCTCCACCCAGCCAGGCCTGCTCCTCCACCACCAGGTGATGTCACTGCCCCTTCCAAAGGCCTTTCCACAGTGTTCCTCCCCTACCAGGCTACGGCTACCAAGGAGGTCAGCAGAGCAGGAAGCCCTTCCCAGTCCAGGCAACAGGAACATCGGGACATCACTGGTGCCACTGATGCCACCGATGCCACCGCACGCCACGATGCAGGCCGATGCAGTACTCAACCCAGCTGCAGACCAGACAGCCCAACTACACTGCTCCTTCCTCCACCGCCACCAGCCAAGCCCGGCCTCAGTACAATCTGTCATCGTATTGGGGTGAAACACCCCAATGTCATGGAGGAAGGGGCTCTCAACATCAACGGGGCTGAGCCAGCTGTCTGAGAGCTTCCTCAACACACGTCCCCCTGTTATAACCTCTTGGGGCCAGGCACCCAGTGTGCCTCAGACCAGCACTCCAGCAGCAGCCACCATCAACAGCACCTTGACCTTCACCCCTGAGACTGGGCAATGCATCAGAGTGACCAAGAAGAGTGCCCAGAGACTGGGTTGGCTACCTGTTGACTTTATTTTTGCTTATAAAGAACACTTGACTTGGGTCATTTTTTCTTTTCCAGCTTGTTTATTAATAAAGATTATCTTTGCTTCACACACTTGCTCATTTATTTTTGTATAATAAAGTCTTGGAGAAACTTTTAAATGGTTTAAGCCTTTTGTTCAATGCTTGTGGGGATGGGTAAGGATAGCAGTGGGATGAGTATAGCTGTGGGATTCAGATAAACCCTCCAGTGCAAGCAATAGTGGGACTGTATGGTCCACCCTCGCAGGTGCCACACCTATGGCCGCTTTTTTTATCATAATAATGTAATCAATCATCCCACACATGTACATAAACACAAACTCTTTTATTAAATGCCCTGTTTCATTGTAGGCGGCCACCCAACATATATGGCCCCAATCTCATCAGTTTTGGGTGATGAGACAGGCTGAAGGAAGCATCCCCCCCCATAAATCATCTATCATCCTGTCTGCCACTCCACTGCTCCAGCTGGGGAGTTGCACCAGTGTCTCAGGAGGTTTTGCGCTGCTTCTTCCCTTCAAATTGTGAAGCTGCTGTTGGGGCCTTGCATATCCCTTAGTGTCATCAAGTTTTCGCCGTTGCTACATCCATTCCCCAGGCTCCCATGTCCCCATTGCTTGTTGGAGGTCCACGAGCCTTGTTCTGCAAGACTGGGTACCGGGTGCGCATGAGACTGTCAGGTATGCAGCAAGCATTTCAAAGATCCTCCCTCACAGTCTCTTGGGCGATGCTGCATTGGTGGTGAGAAGTACTGGAACCTGTTGGCCAGGATGCCAAAGGTGTTCTCTCACCACGCCCCTTGCCCTGGACAAGCCCTGTAGTTGAGAATCCTCTTTCCACGGTAAGGAGTGCTGGAAATGTAGGGCTTCATAGGTATGTTGCTGAGGGAGAAGGCGCATCCCGCGCACGATGAAGTAGGGCACATGCTTGCGTGTCATTGGGTAGGGGGGTCTGGATCTGGAAGGGCCCATGATGAAGTTGCGTTCCAGCCCCTCCTTGAGGGTCTACTGGCGTTGTATACCTGGGCAATCTGAAGCTGACCGCATTGCCTGAAGCATCGATGTAACATGAAACTTGTAGTTCAGCATCGACCATGGCGAAGAGGATGATGCTGAAGAAGCCATTAATAGTGAACATAAACGTGGACCCCGACTTGGCTGGAGCTTTGCAAGGCACGTGAGGTTACACATCTATGGCTCCAACGGTGTGGGGGAACGTATCCACTGGTCTGATGAGGCGCACTGCTCTGCAACTTCTTCCAGCTTCTTCAGTGGAGGGGCAGAGGAGTTTCCTCCAGGATATTTCTTCGATGATGGCCTGCCAGCGACTTCTGCTGACCAACAATGCTGATTGGTGTTGTTGGCACGCCTCCAGCCGTACTGCATGCTCCTGTAGGTTTGGTCCATGAGGCCAAGGTGGCACAAGGAGTCAGTGCCACCTTGAGCGCAGGGTCCAGGCTGGCCGGAAGTTTTGGTGTTTGCCTTGGTCAAGCCTGGTCTCAGCCATCCACACTTCATCAAACATGGCGGTGGCATCCTCAATGAAGTTTCTGGAATGCACGAGGGTCATGTCGTTCCTTGAGCTCCATCATCAGCCTTGTTTGTAGCAGTTCCGTACTCTGCTCTTGCTCCGATCCATCTTTGACCCAGACCTTTTGGCCGCCTACTTTTCTTTCCGCGTAGATACAGTTTGAAAGAGCTGTAAATGGCTTCGAAACTGGTTTGCAGAAGAGATTGGTGGCTACCAAAAGAACTGTTGTTGCGATTCCATGGTGGGAGATTGACTGGATGCTGTGGGAGAGGAAAGAGGCAGATGAAAGGCTTGCAGAGGTTCTGCCACAGCAGGGCTGAGCTTGGACTGAAAGTGAGAATCCAGGTGAGTTTCTCCCTTTTTATAGGAATATAGGTTTTCCACTAGATGTCGCTTTTGCAAATACCTCTTAGGCAATCCTGCAGTACATCCGAAATATCGAAGAATAGTCCCTCTGCGAACGTTTTTTCTGTTTAATGCTTTGGTATGCGAGCTGCATCCGCTTTCATCCTTTCTCTGTCCATGCATAACTAATGGTGCGCGTACCGTAATCCGCGTGCCATTTCGCTTTCTCCGTTGTACCATTTTCCACTGGAGCAGATGCGAGTTGCGTGATGCGCAGCGGTATAATGTTTTTAGCGGATATCACGCGCACGCGCTACAGATGACGACGATGTAGAAACGGATGTTTCCCCGTATGCGTTGCAGGATGCAGAATGGACACGTTGGTACATTTATGCTCAAAAAGTTTTGAGCAGCTCAAACTTTTAGCAGAATGGGAGGGAGAGGCGATTGGATGCCTGGACCAGATAGAGAGGATGAAAATGGAGGCAGTGGAGTACAGAACGGAAGCATCGCATTAAGAATGGATGGCAAGTGTTTCTCTCTGTTTTACATCCTCTTTCCATCCGTTGGTGCAGTGTGACATGGGCTTAAATCTTCAAATGATACCAAACTTGAAAATTAAAAAATAGAATACAGTTTCAGTTCTATCATTTTGCTTTGATATAACTGACTCTATTTTTTGTTGACTGGCAATGTTGTCTACAAAAAATATACGTAGGCTTTGGTCTGATCCTGTGAGGGAATGGTACTTCTTTGTATTTTTTTTTCTTTTCTTTTTATCTTTATTGCATTTTTAGATTTTCTTTCATTTCATTTCTTTTTCTTACTTTAGATTAATTTGCATTAATTTTTATTTTATTTTCCAAAATATTTAATAACAATTATATAAACTGGAACTGGACAGATCCTAGGTCTGTCAGGGTTTACATGGTTTAAACCATGTAAAGGAGCAAATGTGAACACCATAAAGATGATGAGAAATAACCTTAGCAAGAAACACTCAGTGACTTTGATTAAGTTATGCTCTTCAGCCCAAATGAGTGTACAGTTTGTTGTGGGGATAAAAAACATCATGTTTTCCACCATGAGTAAGAATAGTCATGATGTACTCCTGATTAAATTATTATTTAAAATACACATATGTACAACATTGCATTTTCTATTTTCGGTGATCCATGTATTTATATAGATAAGCACGTTTGTGGAACGATATTTCTTTTATCTAATTCTTAGCTTGCAATATCCTTGTTTCTAATGGTACAATAACTCATCTAGTTGCCCAATCAACACTATAGATGTCCCAGCCATTTCAGGCACTTAACCAAGGTCTCCACAAAAGTGTTCCTAATTTGTGTGGGTAAAATAGTACATCCTGTACAGCAACTGCTTTTCTGATTATTTTTGTCATATTACTCCAAAGTGAGAAGGAATAACTTCTTATCACAAGAACAAATTGTACATCTAAAAATAGATACTAGTTTTAGGAGGATTCTGAAGACTGCTGTGCCTGCAGCAGGCATTTTTTCAACATCTCTCTCTTCCTGAAATCTATGCATCCATCTGGTCTCTTGACCTTCAGGAGATATAGATAATTAGCATCTTTTAAATGTGGAGCACCTATTGCATTTGTAATTCTCCAGAGTAAGGTAATTATTATTTTTTGCAAAAACTCAACCTATAATCTTTGTGACTATGAAGCAGTATTTATTGTAGTTGTTTTCTGAATGGGAATACAACAGCCACCCTCAAGCTTCAAATCCATACCTATCGTCTCCTGCACACTGCGTCCAATTTCACACTGTTTCTATCCCAGTCCTTAAGCATTACACAAGGAAAAGATAACAGTTTAGCAAATGGGCATTTAAATAAGACTGGCAACTTCATAGATGTGCAAAGGCAAATTTGGGGTAGACCATGATCCATGGGGGAAAAAAACTATGAGCTTTGCTGCAGAAACCCATGCTGGTTAACTGCAAGCATTCCAGACAAAAAATATGATAGTGTCAAGTGCTGTTGAAATCAGGAGATTCAGGCAATTGAAATGAATATAAAGATGTATTGCAAGCTTAAGCTCTCTACAAGAATTTGAATTACTAGCGACCAAGGGAAATTCGTGGGAGTTAAGAATTCAAGGTGGAGTGGACTTAGATCTCTTGTGGGCTCACAGGGACTCATGACTAGATGCCCTTGACCTTTCCCTGGGGCTCAGCCTGGTCATCTCCTACAGTGACAAGAAATGGAAAGAACTTTGCTTGGGAAACAAGTAAAAAAGTGAATTAGATGAATAAATGGCCTGATTGCATCTCCGGTCACAGTATAAATTTCAAAGTATAAGCAATTAAAGAGATGATAACCAAAGAATAAACTGGGAATATACAACTTCTCGATATTGCTATTACCATTCATTGAGGCATACTTTTTTTTCTCTCAGGCCTTTACCTGAAATATTTGATTTATCATACTGGATGAAATAAGGGTTGCAGTTTGATCCATTTAGAAGGACAATTTAAATGTATATTATTATTAAACCTCTTTGCTCCTTGACTACAAGATCACTAGCATTACAGATAGGCTTCAACTTATGATTAGTCGCTTAATAACTGTTCAAAGTTACAACAGACTTCCTGGGGGGTGTACTTATTGGATTGGAAGTGATGATGGCTGTCCCTGTATGGTCACATGACTGCACTTTGGGCAGTCAGCAACCAGGTTGCATTTATGGCTGTTTGCATCATCCCATGGTGATGTGACTGTGTTTGATAATGATTTTTCTGGAAGCCAACATTACCGTGGGTTTTCAGCAAAACTGGCTCATAGCAATCAATTACTGGCTCATAGACCATCAATTACTGTGACGGTCACTTAACAACTGGTGTTTGCTTAGTGACCACTGCAAAAAAGGCAGTAAAATCAGATCAATCACATAGATGATCTGATTCTTG
This sequence comes from Laticauda laticaudata, assembly GCA_004320025.1. Lineage (NCBI taxonomy): Eukaryota > Metazoa > Chordata > Lepidosauria > Squamata > Elapidae > Laticauda > Laticauda laticaudata. The sequence continues at coordinate 8,483 of BHFT01026651.1, forward strand.
ACCATCACAAGTTAAAAGCTGTAACTTGGGGACTACATATACTTCATAATTACTTCATAATTCCTTACAGTGCTGGAGATACTGGACTCTCAAAAATGATTTCAATAATGTCAGAAGAATCAAATACCTTCTTTTACTGTGGTTTATTCCTAAGCTGGACATTCAGTGGAGGTCAAAGAAAATGTATTTATTCAACTCAAGGTTGTCAAGTGACTGTAGGTAATATCCACAATAGACTGTCTCCCTTCTTGTAGGCTTTTAGTTTAAAGATTTAGTCAATCATCCGTATACCAGAATGTATTAGCTTATTGCAATAGTTCTGTTCTATTACAATGAACATCTTTCTCCTTTTCATATTCTATCAAAACAGATGTTTTCTTATCTATAGTTAACCACAATGTCTGTATATATGAGTATTTTATCTTTCCTATGCATATATCTTCCTATACATAAGATATATGTCTTCCTTTATGTATGTTTGGTATGTGATGTGTTCATTTATCTGTAATGGCAGGAGCCAGCCATTTCCTTTGACAAAATAACATTACTGATACCTAGACAATCTTTCATCAATTCTTAATTTAGACTTATTGTATGCTTATAAGAAAAATAAACCAACAATAGGCAAGGATAGGTTAGCAGATAAGATATTTTCCGATAGAGAAAGGTATGGCTTTAAAATGAATTAAACTTGGGCTGCTAGCAGAACCATTTAAATCATTGAGTTGTTTTTTACTCTGGCTGGTCCAAGCCACCAGCATAGCAGCTATGTTTTGTCATCTCTGAATTTCCAGGCCTTCTTTGAAGGCCTCATAACAGTAGATCCTGCTGTTAAAATATGTTGAGCATTGGTTGAGAGCCATGTTGTGTGATTTTTACAGCATTTGCTCATCAAGTTGGGCATTGGGATCAGATGGAAGGATAGAAGAGTGGACTTCTAAAAGCTCTTCTGACTTCATTGGTACTGCATTCCACCATCGGGATACCAGCTGTGCATCTCAAGGAAAAGACAAAAAAGATGTGCTAGCAGCTGCATCCCACATGGAGCAACCCCCAAAACAGGGTAAACAGAATACATTTAACTACTTTCAACTCTCTTTCCAGTATTTAAATGACATGAGCTGAACTGAAGGCCATCTCTGTAGGAGTATACCAGAAAGCAACTCCACATCTTTGGCCTTTCAGTAATAACACTATCTCAGACAGAAATGCATTATGTTCTTATATCTTAAATGAGACCCTATCTGAGCTTTTAAAATCAAGTATTGTTGCCAGACAAAATACAATTATCAGTGCAATACTTCAGTGACAAAATGCTGCAGGCAGAAGTGTATCAACTATTAAATCCAATACTTTGAACTTCGTAAGGGATTCAATGTTTTGGAAGCAGCCCATGAATCAGAAGTAAAGCAAGTCCTTGCAGGCAGAAAGTATCAGGCTCAATTTTCCACATTTCCAATTAGAAAAACCTCTAGAAAAGCCACCCATTAGAGCCAACTGGGCAGAGGTGGTATTCAGCAGATTCTGACCAGTTCTGGAGAACTGGTAGTAGAAATTTTGAGTAGTTCAGAGAACTGGCAAATATCACCTCTGACTGTCCCTGTCCCCATCTACTCTCTGCCTCCTGAATCCCTGATTGGCTGGGTCTTCTTTTGTTGCCCTGCATAGGAAAACGGAGCTGGAAAGCAGGTTAGTGCAGTGGAGAGTGAATGAAGATTTTACAGTATCCTTCCCCTGCCATGCCCACCAAGCCACGCCCACAGAATGAGTAGAAAACAATTTTGACTTTGGTGACTTTGAACCAGAAACACTCTCTCAGCCCAAACTCAGGTTTGTTCTTCTGAAGAAAATAGAAAGCAGGTATATTAGGTGTATTTGCTGCCTTGAGTTGACATACACATATAAATAAATATATATATATATATATATTTGTTTTTTTAAGCTTTCGCGGGTACTTACATGTGTGCTGTTTAGCTTCCTTCGGGCGGTATTATCCCACAATCATTGTAGTGCTTGTTAAAGTTGTGTTTCTAACTCAAACACCCCCACACCTGAGCGCAGACAGACTCCCTCTGATGCCTCCAACTCAAACACCCCCACCAGGCACCCAGGTGAAATCTAGCTTGCTAATTAATAGCAGCCGTCCTTTCACACGAAGCCAAGCTGCACTGAAAGCCTCCAACACAAGAACAGAGTGTTGCCAGCCAATCAAAGCCACAAAAAAGACAGAAGAAACCAGAAACACCAATCAAAATGACAAACCTACTCCAAGACTCCACATACAAACCTATAAAACACAGACCCAACCACATATCTGGAAAAATTAACCAAGAAGAAAATTATAACCAACCACATAAGCAAAAGAAATCCAACAGACAATCATCCCAAGAGAAAAATCTTCTTGATGCCCCAAATTATACGGCCTCCCAAAATACACAAAGAAGGCATACCTCTCAGACCCATAGTCAGCTCCATAGGAGCACCATTACAAAACCTAGCTAAATACTTAGCAAAACAACTATAGTCCTATGCTGAAACCGCAGCTTCATATGTACAAAACTCATACCACTTCTTAGAAATGATCAAAGATCTACATGTGGAACAAGAAGATCTGCTTGTACTTTTCGACGTGTTTCACTATTCAATCAAGTCCCAATAAAAGAAACTCTTGAACAATCACAAAAATAAATACCAAACCAGCTAAAGACCTCATGGAAGTAACAGAATACTGCCTAAACAACACATATTTCATGTACAAAGGACAAAGATACAAACAAATTGAAGGAGCCCCTATGGGATCACCACTGTCACCCGTCATTGCAAACCTGTTCATGGAAGAATTCGAATTCCAGAGTCCTGGCTAATGCCACCCACAAACCCAAACTATGGCTAAGATACATCGATGACACATTTGTGATTGGCCCCATGGAAAAAGAAAACCTAAACAATTTCCTAACACACCTAAACAACACACACCCCAAAATCAAGTTCACCATGGAAACAGAAATAAACAAACAACTACCATTCCTAGATGTACTAATCTACAAAAAGAACAGATGGCACACTGGACACACCATATACCAAAAGAAAACACACACCAACTGCTACCTCAATGCCCAATCCCACCACCACCCAGCACAGATAAATTCCGTGGCGAAAACACTAATTACCAGAACCAAAGGCCTGGCAGACAAGACACATATAAAGACTGAACTATGCACCCTGACTGAAGTATTGACAGGCAATGGCTTCCAAAAAAACAAAATCACTAACTTGATCCACAAAAAACACACCAAGACATAACAGAGACCTAGAAGACCAACAGACCTATGGAACAGCTGTCTTGCCCTACATAAGAGTACTACAGATAAAATCAGTAAGATACTACACAGGCATCACATCAAAACTGCCTTCAAAACAGACAAAAAAAAGGAGCCATCCGAAGAAACCCCAAAGATAAAATTGACCTGGAAAACCAAGGCATATACGAAATTCCCTGTACATCATGCCCGGCCACATACATTGGACAAACCAATAGAAGAATAAGTACCCGCCTAGATGAACACAAAAATGCAGTAAAAAAGCTGGAACACACCTCCTCACTAGTCCAACACATGAAAACCACAGGTCACAACATCAACTTCAATGGCACTAAAACTCTAGCCACTTTTGAAAACCCCAACCACAGAATCATCAGAGAAGCCATAGAGATTGAAAAAAGACCTGAAAGCATGAATAGAAGAGATGATTCCAGCAGACTGTCAATCATTTGGAAACCTGCACTCTCAAATAGAAAGATCTCCACAACACAAAACAGACAAACACCTGAGCACAGACAGACTCCCTCTTATGCCTCCAACTCAAACACCTCCACACCTGAGCACAGACAGACCCTCTGATGCCTCCAACACAAACACCCCCCCACCAGGCACCCAGGTGAAAAACCAGCTGCTAATGAATAACAGCCGTCCTTTCACACGAAGCCAAGCTGCATTGAAAGCCTCCACCACAAGAACAGAGGGTTGCCAGCCAATCAAAGCCACAAAACAGACAGAAGAAACCAGAAACACCAATCAATCAAACTCCAAGTCCAATGAACACAGACCCAGGCTCCTAGCCAATCAGAATGGACCAGCCTCGAGTTTGAAACCAGGAACTGTGAGACACAACATCCATACAGAAGCCTGATGATGGCAGAGGAGATTCTGCTGAAACGTTGCTACAACTTTAACAGCACTCCAATGACGTGGGATAATACCCGAAGGGAAGCTGAACAGCACACATGTTAGTACCCGCGAAAGCCAAAAAAAACAATATATAATATTATATATTATATATATATATATATATATGCTGTTTAGCTTCCTTCAGGTATTATCGCACGTCATTGGAGTGCTGTTAAAGTTGGAACAACGTTATATATATATATATATGTGCTGTTCAGCTTCCTTCGGTATTATCCCACGTCATTGTAGTTCTGTTAAAGTTGTAGCAAACGTTTCAGCAGAATCTCATCTGCCATCATCAGGCTTCTGTATTGAGTTAGTTCCTGGTTTCAAATTTGAGGCTGGTCCATTCTGAATTGGCTAGGAGCCTGGGTCTGTGTTCATGGACTTGGAGTTTGAATGATGGGTGTTTCTGGTTTCTTCTGTCTGTTTGTTGGCTTTGATTGGCTGCAACACTCTCGTTCTTGTGGGTGGAGGCTTTCAGTGTAGCTTGGCTCCATGTGAAAGGACGGCTGCTCTTCATTAGCAAGCTGCTATTCATTAGCAAGCTGGGTTTCACCTGGGTGCCTGGTGGGGGGGGTTGTTGAGTTGGAGCTATCAGAGGGAGTCTGTTTGTGCCCAGGTGTTTGCCTGGCTTTCTATTTGAGAGTGCAGGCTTCCAAATGATTGACAGTCTTGGTGGAATCATCTCTTCTATTTCATGCTTTTCAGGTCTTTTTTCAATCTCTATGGCTTTCTCTTGATGATTCTGTGGCTGGGGTATTCTATTGTGGCTAGGGTTTTAGTGCCATTGAAGTTGATGTTGTGACCTGTGGTTTTCATGTGTTGGACTAGTGAGGAGGTGTGTTCCAACTTTTTTACTGCATTTTGTTGTTCATCTAGGTGGGTACTTATTCTTCTATTGGTCTGTCCAATGTATGTGGCCAGGCATGATGTACAGGGAATTTCGTATATGCCTTGGTTTTCCAGGTCAATTTTGTCTTTGGGGTTCTGCTTGTAAGTTCAAATCTGCTTGTAAGTTTTCGACATGTTTCACTATTCACTCAAGTCCCAATAAAAGAAACACTTGAAATCATCAAAAAATAAATACCAACCAGCTAAAGACCTCATGGAACTAACAGAAACACTGCCTAACCAACACATATTTCATATACAAAGGACAAAGATACAAGCAAATTGAAGGAGCCATATTGGGATCACCACTGTCACTGTCACTCTCAAATAGAAAGATCTCCACACCACAAGCCAGGCAAACACCTGGGGCACAAACAGACTCCCTCTGATAGCTCCAACTCAAACACCCCCCACCAGGCACCCAGGTGAAACCCAGCTTGCTATGAATAGCAGCTTGCTATTGAAGAGCAGCTGTCCTTTCACACGGAGCCAAGCTCACAAAGCCAACAAAACCACATCAAAGCCACAAACAGACAGAAGAAACCAGAAACACACATAAATCAAACTCCAAGTCAATGAACACAGACCCAGGCTCCTAGCCAATCAGAATGGACCAGCCTGAAATTTGAAACCAGAACTAACTCAATACAGAAGCCTGATGATGGCAGATGAGATTCTGCTTTAAAACGTAACTTTAACAGAACTACAATGACATGGGATAATACCCGAAGGAAGCTAAACAGCACACATGAGAGTACCCGCGAAAGCTTAAAAACACACACATATATATATATATATGTAATTAATTAAAAGGTGGATAAACATCTAATAATAAACCAGGGTTGATAATAATAGGTTAGAAGGATTGTATGTATCTCAATATACACAATCTTTATAACTTTTTAACTATTTTTCTTTGATATTATTGAAATTCTCAAAAGCTCGTCAAATCATTATCTCAATATTCCCTTCTTTAAGAGTGATTTCTAAAGGACCGTGCCTATTCGCCCCCCTCTACACATACACACACCCAAACACACACATACACACACAGAGAGAAAATCCTTTCTCAGAAATTTCATGAAAATCTAAAACAACTTGAATGACAAACTAGAACTCTGTAAGCTTTTTAAAGTGAGTCAACCAGCACAAAACATGCAGATACATTCATTTGTATTCATGTATAGGATTGATCAAATCACACAGAATTACCTTTCATAAACCTGGTGCTCCCTAGGTATACTATCTATCTATCTATCTATCTATCTATCTATCTATCTATCTATCTATCTATCTATCTATCTATCTATCTATCCATCCATCCATCCACTCATCTATCATCTGTCAATCTAATCTAGCTATCTAGCTATCTCTAGCTAGCTCCAGCTATCTCTAGCTATATTGGTATCATTGATGCTATCCAACTTATCTGCCGTGCACCAGATTGTTAAGAGATGCTTTAAGCCATAACATGGTTTGTTTCATGACAACTTAGTACAGCATTTTGGTTTGTTACCTCCTTGTAGGATCATAAGCAGATATGAAGAGGGTTGCTCTAAAATTCATATTTTGCTAAGCTGCTGGCCTTGGATCTGCCCATATGTGTGATCCAAGTGCCAAGGTTCATTTTCAGTATATTTTGCACTCCATGCAACCACCTTAGTTCATTCCTAAAGTGCTGCCCAAGGCAGCCTGGCTAGTTCAAAGCACTTTTGCCAAATCTCACTTTCCCCTTCTTCAAGAGCAACTCTTCTTGGCCTTTATTCTGGAAGGTATTGCTTGGTCCCAGTGCTGAATTTATGTTGTGCCCTTCCTACTTGCAACACAGAAGTCACATTGAGGCTACCTGGGAAATAGAGGAAGTTCAGTGTTAATGCCCAATATGATACCTTTCAAGGAAGAAGCTTTGGAAGAATTGCCTCTAAAACGTGGGAGAAGTGAAACTAGGCAAGAATGCCTTGATAATGGTCAAGGTTATGACAATAGTCATGAAAAGCAACTACTGTACTGGAGGAAACTGCTGAGGTTAACTGACATTTTAAGGAACTGCCTCTGACCTATAGTCTAAAATTTGTCATCTTGAATCTAGATAACCTGGAGTGGAGAATACATCATGGCCTAGGAGCAAATATTGTATTGTCTGAAAGGGAAAAATGATAGGAATGATAGTAAGTTCATTACAGATAAAGAACATGCTGCCTGGCCTGCCTTCATTCCAGTTGCAGTCTCACCCAGGAGATCCAGGTGATAGCAAAATTGAGTCTCTAATCTAATAATTTTTGTTTTTAATAGCCAGGCCACTTAGTGGTTAGTAAAATATCTAGCTGTTTAATCCTAGATTAAAGTTTTGATTTGACAAGTATTATAGAAGCCTGGCTGAGTCTTTATTTTCCCTGTTTTGTTTTCTGGGATTGTCTCTGATCTAGCAGACAAAGGTGGGAGGATGGGCTGGCTGTGTGGTCATAGCTTTTAGGAATTCCATCACACTAAACATTTTATCTGGTATAGTGGTGGGATTCAAACATTTTTACTATAGGCTCTGTAGGCGTGGCTTGGTTGGCATGGCCTGCTGAGGGTGGCAGGGGAAGGATATTGTAAAATCTCCATTCTCACCCCACTTCAGGGGAAGGATACTGTAAGATCCACATTCTTTCCCACCTCACTAACCTGCTTTCCATCTCTGTTCTCCTGTGCAGGACAACAAAAGAAGTCTCAGCCAATCAGCTTGGACTCGGGAAGCAGAGAATAGATGGCGGTGGGGCCAGTCAGAGGTGGTATTCTGAACTACTCAAAATTTCTGCTACTGGTTCTCCAAAACTGGTCAGAAACTGCTGAATATCCCCTATGATCTGGTAGTCTGCCAATTTTCAGTGTTTGCTACTATTTTTGAGTTGCCAGAACAGTGCAGAAATACTGTTCATGTTTCATCAATCCCATCACACAATAATTTCTTTTTCTGATTTAGCCAGGGTAATCTCTGATGGATTACCTAAGACTTTTTGTTCTGTGTTATTTCAGTGTCTCTGCCAAGACTGCCCAGTTTGGAATGGCTCAGTATTTTACTATGATGACTATGGATCTGTCCCCATTCCAGGACATATATTGTATTTGGTATTCTGTCCAACTGGAATTAGTGAACTGAAAGGGGAGGATCTGGTTATAAGTGTGTTTTGGATGGCAGTGCAACATAGAGAACTTCTCCACTTTATTTTAACTAAACAGAACAGGGGCATAATGTTCAGCATTTACTCCACTAAGATGTGGAGAAAGATGGACAATGCAGGAGGATCCAATTATCAAAACAGGGTGTTCAAAAATATGTGTTGAATTGTGGGCTTCTATGAGAAATGAGATAACTGGGTGACCTTTACATGCAGAAAACTTGTTGAATAAGCAAGCATTTTGTCTTAGGAACAGAATGAGGCCATGACAGGAAATGTAATGAATCTTCTTAAGGAAAAGATTCATTATGAAAAATGGCATAGACAGCTGATAGGTCAGTAATGAAAGCCAAGGCAATTGTGTTTCTAAGTGCTGTTAAATGCAACAATCCATCTAGCTTGTTGACAGAAGACTTGATATGGTGACAAACAGAAGCCTGGATATCTGGCCTGATATAAAGCCACCAAAAATAACAACAGAGAAGAATCATTTGATATACTGCAAAACGCCCAACTGTCATGGTAGAACTGCAAGATTCCTTTTCTTAAGGATGTAGGAAGTCAGTCATTGTGATCCTCCATCCTTTCTACCTTGGTAAAGAATGGACTTATCATAATAAAAATCATTGGTAATTAAACATTTATGCCCTTCTTTCATGTCAATTTGAGGGTAACCTGATAACATACTGTATATATGAAGACATTTGAAGAGTCCAGAAATTATAAGAAGAGAGTAGTGATTTCTAATAGTTACAGAGTTCAGATGCTGGTAATCACTGAACATTAACAAATTAAATGTATTGTATTTATAGGGGAGGAGGATGGGCGGATACAGTAAGGACTTGGTGTAAGTTCTCCTTCATAAATCCTTCATGAAGGGTTTAATATTGGATAGTGGTTTTTGTAGGAATCTGCACTCTAGAAATGATATTGACAATAGAATCAGAAAATTCTCTGTTTCCAAACATCTAAACAAGGTCTTCATTTTTGGCAGGTGAGATAGAAAGGATTTCTTAATGTGAGGTGTTGGGGGAATATGAGGTCTTAGGAGCTGGGAGTTATACTTTTCAGATAATCAAAAGCTAAACCCTCCTGGTTACATGAATATGCAGATTAGGAGTCTGAAAGTGTTACCAGAGAAGCTGAATAAGAAGCTGAAAGACAGAAAAGAATGACCCATTTGCTCAAATCTGGGAATTGAGCATCAACGCTAGCCATTTATAATTATAGCTTCAACAAAGATATTTAGGAGCTAAATGGGGAGTCAATACTATATTTCAGACCTGTGGAAGATTCAGTAAGTCTGCTACAGAGTGCAGATATATTTCAAAGCCTACTCGAATCTATAATATAATAGGGATGAGTAAATGTGAAGCATCACATTGAAATTAAAATTAATTTCTGGGGGACATGGCACCTGATGCCTCAGAAGCTAAGACTTCATTATTTTCAAAAAGACCAATCCTAGAGAATTTTAGGCATTTTTTTTTCACTACAAGTATTGAACTTAGTTGATGTTTCAGAAATAGGGGAAGTAGTGCAGTCATGCACAAAATGGTCAGTCTTCATAGAATAAACAGTAAGATGAGATATAAATGTAATAAATGTGAGAGTTAATTTTTTGATGTAGTATTTCACATAATTCTAGACAGCTGTGATTTAAAAATATGCTATTAATATCATTCAGGGACATCCTGTATATGTTTATTTGAATGTTAATCTCTTTACAGTCAGTAAAATGCATTCCCTGGAAATTGTATATACAGAACTGCAGGTTTAATGTGTTTTAGTGTGGCCTCAGTAATCTTGTTTAAAATCTCATTGTTCCTTGAATGCCATTTTAAAGAAGGTTGTTGTACAATTATAGATCAACCATCAAATCAAATTTTCAACTTAGGGTGGGGGAGGTAGTCTATAAATGACATACTACAAATCCTCCAGAAGGAAGTGGATTCAGAAACATATAAAAATGAGTGACAACTGAGTAGGAAACTCTTGGACCATATGGCAGCCTTGAATGGTTATTGCAATGTTGAAAGAGAGATGACCAGCTGGGGAGCTAGTAGTTGTTTGCAATGGTAATAATGGGTATCAGATGGTTGGTATGGAGTAGTTTATAGAAAAGAATAGACAATAAGCTACACTGTTTGTCAGAAAGTAATTTCTGAATTTTTTGATGCTGAATTTTGAAAAATATATTCTCATCTTCATTTATCCCTTGTAATTGTATTTCTTACTGTAGGAAGCATACTGTAATCATTAGAACTTTTGTGTAAATGTAATGTGTCATACATTAGCAATTAAAAGTTATTGTGTATAAAGTAATATGCAGCCATTCCCAAAGCTAACATAAAGAGGAACTCATCCTAAATATAAGGCTAATTATCCTCTCAGTATCTGTGAGTTGTACAGGATTAGGAATGTAACCAATCTGGGCAAGAATTCAAGAAGAGGAAAAAGAAAAGCAGAACTCTTATTATATCCAGATATTCACTGGCTTCTTGCTGAAGGAAGGAAGTTTAACTGCTTCTTAGAATAGCAAGCAAATGCCAGATGCTTTTCTGAGCCATAAGCTTCTGCTGAGAGCCTGAGGAGTTTCTGCTTGCCAAGTTTTCAAAGTGCAAGGAATATGGCAATTGGGAGACAGATTGGACAGAAACAAAATTAGGAGCCCACTGGACAATAACTGTATCTTTAACACTTAATGAGATCATCTATGACCAGAATTTCAAGCAGAACTCTAAGTCTTGCACTTAATCTACTAGCTTCCTTTTTGGAAAAACAAATTATTTCAGATAACAGATAATCAGAGTTGGAAGGAACCTTGCAGGTCATCTAGTCCAACCCCCTGCCCAAGCAGGAGACCTTACATCATTTCTGAAAGATGGGAGTCCAATCTCTTCTTGAAAGTCTCAAGTGATGGTGCTCCCACAACTTCCAAGGGAAAGCTGTTCCATTGGTTGATTGTTCTGTCAGAAAGTTTCTCCTTATTTCCAGGTTAAATCTCTCCTTGTTCAGTTTTCATCCATTATTCCCTATCTGGCCTTTGGGTGCTTTAGAAAATAACTTGATCCCTTACTCTCTGTGGCAGCCCCTCAAATATTGGAAGATTGCTATCATGTCTCCCCTGGTCCTTCTCTTCACTGGACTAAACATGCCCAGTTCCTGTAACTGTTCTTTGTATGTTTTAGTCTCCAGTCCCCTAATCATCCTGGTTGATCTTCTCAGTACTTTTTCTAGAGTCTCAACATCTTTTTTATAGTGTGGTGACCAAAACTGGATGCAGCACTCTAGGTGTGGTTTTATTTGTTCCACATAGTACTTCACATGCAGTTGTAATATTACCAGATCCTTACTCTAGACTGCTAGTAGATTACTACTGTACTAGCAAAGAGTTAAGAGTTGTCTACTTCTCTGTGCCACCATCAGCTGTTCCTCAGTATTATTGCAGCTCAAATCTGGTAGTCCGAGCAAAATGTTCTTATAGTAATAAGTATTAAAATTATAAACATTTTATCTCAGGTTGCTTTCAAAGGCATGTTTTTTTCATTATGTTCCAGTCCAAATGCAGGCTCCAAACAGTTAATAATAGAGATCCAGAACTTGTCCACTTTATTTTTAAATTTTGGATGCTGCCCTCTGCGAGGGTAGTTTATATATTGATTTACAAAGTTTATTTATTGATTTGATTTTTGATGGCAGCCAACTTCAAAGCTAATAACTGAAGAGAATTTTAAGAGTCTTACTTATTACAAGATCAGGTAAATGAAGTATTAAATTAAAAGATTTGTAAGAAAATGGTACAGTTCAATAACTCCACCTCAGAGATGAAACCACAGAGAAGACTTGAATTAATTCCTTAGGATTAGTTATTTTTTTCTCTTTCTAAACTGTTTCATAGATGGAAATGGAGCAGAAGACAAATATGCTATTTTTGTCCTTGTACTCCATTTATAAAAACTTTATGGGGCAGACACCCTCCTCCAGGGTAGACAATTTGGTGCCTCCAGTCCCCGTTTTGCTCCTAGATTCCTCCATTGGTGCCCACAGTTCTCTTGACTTAGAAAGCTTATCATTAAAAAAAGAATTAATAGTCTGGCATCATGCAAAGGAAAATTGTAGCATCAGTTATAAGAATGTGTTTGGCTCATATAAGCTAGGTGTTCCTTTGGCATGGTAAAGAAAATGCATGGGCTAGCTTAATTTCTGGTAAATACTGTACATGCTTTGTGACCTGTCAAATTGTAAAATTCATTATAATAGTTATCTTGTAAACAGGCAAATCTTCTATGATCTTGGTTACTGCACTCATCATAGGCTGTCAACATTTCAGAAGTGCCACTATGTGTTCTCTCCCTCCCAAATGTTTTCTACCTTTTATGTCCATGGAAAGTCTATGCATAATTTAGAACTCTAGAAAATTGAACTGAAATTGAGAGAGCATCCATCAACAAAGGATGCTGTATCCGACAAAGAATTAACTCCTACATGTGGATGATAAAAAGGGGCTGTATGTCCTTCAGATTCCTGGAGATTCTTGCTAGATCCCAAACAGATGGGTGAAATCAAGGAGGAAAGAACCACACAGTCTTCAGTAAGTTTTCTTTAATGATACAATTGGGGATCATACAGAATCTTGGAAACTGCAAGAGGAATTTCTAATCCTCATTCATAGTAAGTACATGAAGGCAGAGTTTTTGAATAATTTGAAAAGTTTGTTATTAGTTGGTCTTTTTGTCTGCTGGCTCAATTTCCATTTATAAGAAACTATAAGAAAAGATAAAAATTTACTGAATTTGCCTTTTATCTGTTTATTGTTTTCCTTCCATTACTTTCCCAGCCTCCACATCTTTGCTGATCTCAACCTTTGAGTGTCCTGCAACATGAGGAAAAACATAATATACACCATTTTGATTTAAGGTGTAAACCTAGGCAATGTGGTCTGTATTGTCTATTCCGGGGGTCACCAACCTTTTGGACTTCAGGAACCACCAAATTCACAATTTTAAATCCCACGGACCATTAATATGAATTTTGAATGACGGTGGCTTGCTGACGTTGGTGGGAAAGTCGGTCCCATATTCCATAGCTGCAGTAGTCACTGGACTGGCCCTTTGGTTATCCCGGAGTAGCTACTCCTCTACCCGGGTGCACAGGCCTTCCATGAACTGGAGGAGCTGCTCTGGGATGACCAAAGGGCCAGTCCTGTGACTACTGCAGCTATGGATTGTGGGACCAACTTTCCCACCAATGCCAGCAAGCCACCCTGGGGTGGATTTCCCTCCCTTGCCATTGGTCTTACCTTCCAGTTCCAGCTCGCATGGCTCTACTCAAGGTAAGGTTTGCGCTCGGCCAAAGGGTGAGGGCAAGTAGGTGGGCGGGCCATGTGGCGACGCAGCCTTGTGTTCCTGCATAGCCTGAATTAATTGCTTTGGGGGAGTGCTTTAGAGGGGACATTTCTCTGCGGACCACCAACATTTTCTCAAGGTCCCTGGGCCACTGGTTGGCAACCACTGGTCTATTCTATGTGGCAGTTTCTCTCCAAAGTCTGTCACTATTTTTCCCCTAAGGTGCTTTCCAGCTAGTGAACTAAGCTTTGTTGCTTTTTTTGCTTCAAACAAGATTTGCAGCATTAGCACACCGCTGAACAACTTTTCATAGGAGGTTGTCAATCTCAGCCATAAAGCCTACTTTTTAATTTGCAGTGAATGAACCTGAATGTCCCGCAGTCTGAGATTTTATTTCCCTACTTTCCTGTACAGCTACAGAATGATACATTCTTCAGTTTTGTTTGGTTGTGGTTTGTATATTTTCCAAACTGCTCTAATTCAGACTGTCATGCAGAGGGTGTCATCAGCATGAGAGCCAATGGAATCTGCTGTCATCCTGTCAGAAGCCAGATGGTATCTGAAGTAGCCATTTGTCTAGTTTGCATGACTCCAACCTGAATGAAATACAATTTGGGAAAACAGTCGCATCAGCAATGAAATCAGGGCTGTTTTTATTTTTATTTTTTGATACATTCAGGTATCCAGAATGAAAACTACATCTTTTTATTCTTATACTTTCCCCATTTTTAAATGCCAAACATTACAGATGTTCTATTGTATAAAAGAGGTAACATGGAATCATTGGATTGGTAGGCTAGGTCTTCAATCACCTTGAATTTCATTGATTAATACTGGACATACTCTATTCAATATTGTACCAAGTAATCTATACAGATCAATATTGTAGTAACAGTAATACTGGCCATACTATTCCCCAGAATCTTTCTGATAGGCTACAGAAGATAGCTATTCATTTCAGAGAAAAACCTGATTGAAAACACTGGTTGGATTCAGGAAAAATGTTTTAGAATTTCAAGACTGTTTTGAAGTAATTCTATTCAAATATCATTCCTAATTTTTATCTAATCACACGGAGAGTGATGGAACTGTACTAAATATCCCTATTTCCTGCATTGTACAGATGATACACCTATTCTCTAGATATTCACACGAGCCAGGGGAGTTTTGTGTATGCATTTCCATGAAAACAGTAACAGTTGCCTACTCATATGGAAGCCTTCATAGATGCAACTTGATAGGCAAACATCATGAGATGTTTATCAGGTCTACAATGTCAGGGACAAATCTACTTGACAACTCTGTTTCTGCTTGGATGTTTTCATAATAAAACTAATTCTTAAGGGAAAAACATCATAAGCATCATCTCTGCCTGAGATCCATATTAGACTAGGATTGCAATACATTGGGAAGTGGTCTATATATATTTTCTGTCATTTCACATTATCAGTTTTCTTCCCAAGAAATTGAGGGATGATTATCCTATGCTAATTACTGTATGTTGAGCTATCCTAATACTCTTCTCCTCTCCACCAATACAATACTGATGGAGAGATTTGAGCCATGGTAACTGCCAAATGAGAACAATTTCAATGACTCATTTATTATATATAGGTTACAATCCTCTTTTCTTTCAAATACATACACAAGTTATGGGATTCCATTCTCTAAAGATTTTCAGAGAGAAAGCATGTCCTTCTTGCATGTTTTACAAACACCTTCCTAATTGTTAGAATTGGCTAGCAGGATATTTGTCTATAGGGCTGCCCTCTGCCCATGTAATATAATTGAATCTGGAATCATTCCAACATACAGTTCTCACCTGTGACTTCTTGAAATACTATTTGTGTATTGATGTCACACCCCAGCACATATACTAGCCAGCTGTCTTATTTGGTAGTGAGGCTTGGGAAGTGAGGCTTGGATGAAAGAGGGTCTTCTTGAGAGCTGTGTACACAAGTTAAGGAATAATAATAGCACTGAGATATAGAAGTAGCCAAGTGCAGAAATAACAACAGGTATACTTAAAGATAACTTCTTTATCTCAGAATTGTTCCATGTTATTTGGGATCCTCTTGGTCGAAATAATGTGCTCAATTCCTGTTTATTTCATCTCAAAGTGCAAATGTAATTCCTATTTGCAGCACTCTGAAACAGCTGTATCTTTCCCCATTCCAAACAAGCAAAGGAAGAATGAATAAACAATGAAAATAAAACACAGAATGGGTTGCTTCATAGTTGTTTTATTTTTTAATATTTCATCATTTACTGTTTCATGATAGGCAGCATCCTGTCTACATATGAGGCAAGAAAGCACATACTACTGCCTCCATGTATTTGTCACTTTAAATGCTAACTAAAAGGGCAGAGTGGCTGAAACTATGACCCCAGTTGTACTGGTCCAGATCCAAAGAATCTCTACAGATTGACAGAATGTCTGCTTGTGTAGGTTGGCATCTCTACCATCAGCCAGCCATCTGCAACTCCTTCTGCTTACTCCCGTATGAGGAAAGAACCTGGACTGTATCACCCTCTGCCAGAAGCAAAAATACTACAAATTGACAGAAGGCCTGCTGCTATGGGGTTGGCATAATAATCACTAGCACCCTGACCTTGAGTCCACCATCTGCAGCTCCTCCTGCCCCTCCCTGTGGAGGGGAGAACCTGGAACTTGTATTTTGACAACTGCCAGGAACCAGGAGAGAACACAGATTAGTGGAATTGCTGCCTTGTTGTCTGGCATCCTCATTGCCACCCAGTCCCTATGTCCATGTGGATGAAATTCTGTTTGCTTCCTCTTTCTGGAGTGAAAGCTAGAACTCAGCCTCTAGCTGTTATGATTTTCCATTGAATTTAGTGATTTAACAAACAGCGTTCTGGAAACTCTGGGGTTTCTTGGATTCTTATCGAAGACTACTCTGTGAAAAAATCAATAATAATGAAGTTTTCTTTACCCTGGCAATATTCTGCAGTGTTATTGTTCTATTGATTATGTTCTCTGGCAATATAGTCTCAAAATATGTCAAACAATGGCAAGGCCGATAATCTTGACATGAATTGATTTGCAGTATTATTTGCCTGTTCCCTCCCTGCCTTCTTCCAGCACTGTATTCTGTCTGTCTAGCTTTCCACTTGTTTTTTCTTTCACTTTTTGCTGCTTCTTTATCTTCCTTTCTGTCTAAAGTCCACACGGCCTCTGCATATGACTCTTTCCTGCTAGGGCTTCCTTATCTCCTTGTCACAACTGGGCTTTGCTGTGCTGGGTGGCTGGGCATACTGAATTTTGTGTTTACCTGCATCTGTCTGTCATCTTTTCTTGGCAGCACCTGCAGGGTCTCCAAAGGCATATAAATGGTGGTTGGGGGATATAATTTTGCTCTGAAATGTTTCCAATCAAGTTGGAAGATTTTTCAAAACTTTAAATGAGAAGAAATACATCTTTATGTATACCAAGAGGTACACAAATGCTGGCTTAAGGCACTGAGAGTAATTTCTGAAGAGAACTATACGCAGATGGCCCTTTTGAATGAAATGAACTGGGGATGGCAAATAAAAATTATGGAGCAGCTGGGTTAACTGTTTTCACTGAATATAGCTCGGGTTAGTTGAACATTGTAAAATCATTATGAAGCTTACTGTGCACAGCAGTAATTTTTTTCTAATCCAATGCAGTTCTGGAGAATTTCTCAGCTGTGTGTATATATAAGGTTCATGTAATCTGAAGTTGGAGGAGGGTCAGTCTTGAGAATATATCAATGCAAAATTAGAGAGTAAAATTTTCCCTGGAAAACTAAAATCTTGAGTGGAAAGGATGGATACCTAATTTCCAAAAATAGAAATTATAGAGAGAACCTACCAAAATACAGCAACCAACTCTTTCAATCTTACTGAGTACATTTTCAGATACTTGGATTATGAAGGATCGATTATCACAGCATTAAAAACTATTTAGACATGGGCAGATGATGCCTCTCAAAAAAAGCAAAATGGACAAAATTCTCAAGTTGTTAAAAAGGGTTCATTAGCTTGCACTGTCTCCTACCATTTTTTGTGCCGGTACCTCTGACCCCAGTTGATGCATGCTGTGTAGGTTCAAGTATGATTATACCATTTTTTTGAATGGCAATTGCATCTTTTTGACTTTGACTACTAGTCCAGGTTGTCTGCAGCAATTTGTGAAGGGATGTCATCTTTTTTCCTCCCAGAGCCACACATATAAATGGGTCTCCTAGGACTGTTGAGTGACATGCTGAAATCTTCAATCCATTTTTCATTTGTTTTTGTAGGGTAGTTTGGTAGGTGGGTGGGTGGACAAGGGAAGGATTCTGACAAAAATAGATGTTCTAAGCCTCCCGGAGGCTACTATGTCTATGTGTTGTTGAAAGGCTGTCAAAATGCCTTTCTTCCAAGGATTCAAATTTTCCCGCTGGGACAGCTCCGGCGCAAGGATACGGACACCTGCTTGAAAGCTGGATCTTTTTATTTTTCAGGAAGGCGAGAGATAGCGAGGCTGCGTTCCTGGGCTAGCTAGCTAACTTCGTATGGCAAGTCCCTGGTTTTTTATACCTTTTTCTCCTTTTGTGTGTGAATGTTCGTTTAATGTTTAATGTTTAAAAATCCTGTCAGAGTTTATTTTCTGCCGGAGGACAAACTTCGCGAGGTGCGGAAGATAAACTCTGCGGGGCGGCTTGATTGTATTATTAGTTCTTTCCTAATCTCTTTTAGCTTTATAATGGTTTTTTCCTATTTGTTTTGTGGCAATCTCCTGTCTGTCTCCTTTGTGATTTATTTTGTGTCTTTTGTCTGTTTGTTTTTGCTGGTTTGGCATGTCTTGTGTTTGTAAGGGTTTTCTTTTCCTTGTTTCTGTAGCTTTCTTAATTATTTGGCTTTTGTTTAAGGGGCTTCTTTAATACCTTTTATTTGATTCCTTTTCCTATGCAAGTTTGTTTTATGGCTGGCCTGATGTTCCCTTCGGGCTTTTCCTGCTTGGGTGACACCACTGTCCTCATGAAGTTCCCTTTCCATAGTCTTAACATAAATTGTTTAAAAAACAAAGCAAAACAGGATAATTTTCCTGTTAATTTTGGTGACAGATCCCTGGATCCTTCTGGAAACCATATAAATGAGCTTTGAAGAGCCAAGATTTCTCTTCCCCACTTCAGGCCAGTGGAATTTGCTGAGTAAGAAGGAAGCCTGGCACAAAAACTATCATTTTGTAGTTACAAAATTATAAGGGCTGATGAAGGAAGGAAAAATGATCTGGTATTTTGTAATTGGCTCAAAGTTAGAAAAGTGGCGAGGTAAGCTCTTTTTTGATTTGGGTAGCCTCTCTGCAGAAATTATCTTGATTAATTTTGCCTCGTGAATAGATTGGACTGAAGTGCCTGCATTTTGCTATGAAAAATGCTTCTTTTCCTTCTCTACCCTTAGAATCAAAGGTGCAACCTTCCTTTTTTGCCTTACAGAGGCACTGAATTCCACAGTTTTTCCTTGTGGGCCCTACCCAAGTTTTCTTCGCTACACTAGGTTATAGTGGGAGGAAACAGCTACCAAAACTGCCTACTTCTTGTTGGCTTGCCTTTTCCTCAGCCTCTGAGCACACATACAGCACTAGCTCCTAGGTTAATGGGTTTATTTTATCATGCCTAGAAGGTAATGGTCTTGGCAAGTGGATGTTAATTTGTTATTCTAAACCAGCAGCTGTGTGGTGGGTTTGAAAGAGCAGGTGGCAGCCTAGCAGTCACTGGGGAGAAGTGGGAGGGGGAAGCCTGGGAGAGGAGAAGGTTACTCAGGAGTTCACCGTGTCCTGTATTGATGGATTAAGCATCTTGTGACATCAGACTTTGGATTCATGCCAAGTCTATTTATTCTGTTTCATATGCATATTCCCCACTTTCCAAGATTTACTTTTAACCAGTCTTTACTCCCAGTTAAGTTTTTTGATGCTTCAGCTGTTGCCAAGTTTTTTTTGCTCTAATTTCCTGATTTATTGTTTCTCACTCTTTCTCTAAAAACAATAATGAATTGTTTTTGGGAATACAATAATGAATTAAAAATTGCAAATTATATGTTGGAGACATCTTCCATAAATGTTACAGCCTAAGCTTATATTGGAGGGTTTTGAATGGGCAAGGAGAGAAAGTGTTCAATTTCCACTCCTCATAAAAAAAAAGAATGAAATATATGTAGAAGTAATCAATCAAATTACTGATCCTCACATGAAATAAACTACCCAAATTATTCTGTTGATAATTCAAGTTTTGACTTTTTATCTTGTTTGCAATTGATTTAAAAATGTTACTGTACCAAACAATCTTGTTCACTTAGTATTTTCCATTGAGATTAACACTACAACAAATTTGCTTTGAATATAGTTAGATGATTTGGCAGATTTCAAGCCATATACTATTTCCTAAAATGTAAATAATTTTTAAAAGGAAAAATAAAGCCAAGAATTTCAAATTGATTTCAGTATTAATATACTGATATTGGCCTAAAGATTCTTAAGCTATATATAGCATATTTACAATTTGAAAATGCAAGATTATTACAAATAATCAATTTTACAACACAAAATCTAGCTGCAAAAGGAAAATGGCATGTTATGGGTTGAATCTTTTGATTGTAGGCCTATACCTGACAGTAAGCCCATTGATTTCACTAAAATTTATGAACAAATGAACATGCTTATTTGTAACATTGTGCTTTCTAATAGTCACTTTGAATATCTCCATCTTGAACTCTTCGTAATGCAATCAAAAGCAACCGGAAAGACTATTTTCAAAGAAAACAAATCTTTCTGAAACATGGCAAAGAGCAGTATTAGTACATCTGGATGGGATGGAATTTACAAATTCAAAATATTTCATGATATAAATTAATCAGATAGCGAGATAAATCTAGTTATGCTCCCATTCATATAGAGTGAAAAAGTCTGTAACTGATATACAGTAATCTGTAATGGACAGGATAATACAGATCAAAACAAGCTATCTAATCTCAACTATTCATATCTTTAGGACAGTGTCAAACGGATTGTAGTAAAAATATAACTGGTCTATTTACTAATCAATATGATCACATAATTTCACAAGCTTCAGCATAACTAGTTTAGCATTCTCCAGCTTTACTTCTGAAAGACATTTTGATAGAATTTATAACTGTGTACTATTATACTGCATTTATAGAATTGGTTTGCCAAATTTATTTTGACCTTGAATTACACATTTTAAACATTGGTAAAGAGTTATTTTGGTCACTAATCTTCTGATTTGTATGGTGGGATAATTCTTCAGCCACACTCCCTGATTCCTTTTTGAAAGTATCAGCCAGCAAGCAAAGATGTTAAGAATATAAAAATTTATCACCTGATTCATGAAACAAATTGTCTATGGATCTCAATCAAGAGCACAGTGGGACTTCAGTTCCCCTAAGGTCATCAAGCAAATCTCCCCTCAGGAAAGAGCTGTTGTTCCTAGCATCTGCTAGGCAGAATGCTCCCAATGTCTATTTACTTTTCAAAAAGCAAATACTAATTTCAGGATGCTGTTTACGTAACAAAGCGCATATAGCTTTAAGCCATTGCCTTTTTCTAGGTGTCACATGGCATTGCTGTGTATTTAACATTTTACTGTATGTTGTTTTGATAATGGCAGATGGCAGGCAGTCTGCTAGGCTAGGCACTGAGATAGGTTCCTGCTATTCTGCAAGTGAGAAAGTGAGAAGTTTGTAAAATACAGGACAGAAAAGTTTTTCAACAATATATCTGAAAATTTGAGGAAAGATACTTGAAAACTGCTGATTAGGCACTGAAAGAGAAGTTAAAGGTAAATTTGTCCTGTGAGTGACTTCCAAATACTGGCTGTAAGCAAAATTATCACCTAGTCTTAGGGATTCAACTTTACATGACCATAGTCTGTGTGGATATATGTATGTGTTTGCCATGGTTTTCTTGAAATGAATTTTGGGAGGAGGTTAAAAATCAAAAATATCTATGTGCACTTTATTCCACAGCAACTCTTATCAATGTTTTAAAAATCCTGCTTTGGGAAAACATGCATTTTAGGCAGGCCAGGGCAGCATATTAGTGATACGAAAAACAAAAACATCAGTTAGGTCAGAGACTTTGCCTATTTTGTTTTAGATTTATTTGACAATCATCACTATGGGATATCACCAGTATAGTATGCTCATGATACTCCGTTATATATCTCCAACCTGGGTGAAATGAATGATGGTCTGGACATTTTTTCATGGTACTTAGAGGCTGGTGGGGGCTTGGATGGGGAACAAGAGACTTCAGCTGAACCCTAGTAAGATGGAGTGGCTGTGGATGGGTTCCTTGTCATCCAGTTTATTATATTTGGTTTTGGATGGGGTTGCACTGGGCTCATAGCTCCTGCTCAAACAGCAGGTGGCAGATGTGGCTAGGAGAGCCTTTTGCTCAACTTCCTATTATGTATCAGTTACACCCTTCCTGAATGGAGAGGCTCTCTGCTTGGTTACTCATGCTCAGGTCATCTCCCACCTGAACTATTGCAAGGCATTCTACATGGGGCTATTCTTGAAAAGTATCTGGAAACTTCAGCTGGTAAAGAATGTGGCTGTGCAAGTGATCCTGAGTGCCTAAAGAATGGCACATATAACACCTTTGTTGCATGAGCTGCAATGGATGCCAGTTTGCTTCTGGGAACAAATGTTGTGGACCCCATCAGTTAAAGAATTCCAACTGGAGGGTCCTGGAAGAGAACTTTCTCTGCCATTGCCCCCACCCTTTGGAATATTCTCCCTCTCCCCGCAGAGAGGAGCCAGGCCCCCACTCTCCTGTCATCCCAGAAAGGTGCAAAAACATGGTTCTATGCCCTTGCTTAGGGAATGCAGAGGAACTCACTGTGAAGAATCCTTTCTTACTAGGCTTCAAGAAGTACAATGATATCCTTTTGCATTACAAGGTGGAAAAAGGAGGGGAGGGGAAGTACATTTTGCTAGACAGAAAAACCTATAAATCTTGATCCAGCCCTCAGGACAGAACTTCTCCCCTACTGGTATGACTACCTTGAGTATGATCAATGAGCCAAATATATTCACCCAAGCATTTGTTCTAAATGACTGAAATTTTGAAATATCTCAATAATTTTCTTCCTAACATTTTCCCCACAGATGCCAATTTTTGGTTGCAAGAGAAATTGACTGACCAGGTTGTCACCCATGCCTCAGAGACTGACACAAATTCACTTAGCCAGCTTTCATGCCTAAAATGGAACTAATGCTCACTGTCTTCTGCTTGGAGTCTTAACCACTAATCCAAACTCGCCAGGAAATTTGGCAGATTTTATGAGAGACATGAAACTCCATGCCTTTTTAAGCTATCTTTGTCTTTTATCCTTTTAAAATGTTTTTTTTCTAATTTTACATTTTAAGTACACATTTTAAATACGCAGGTGGTGATATTGAAGGAATGAAATTAATATGGCAAAATAAATACCTCAAGTCCATCCCATTTACGTCATCATGTAATTTCAAGTACTGAAAACATTTTTAGTGTTTCTAAAAGCTATCTCTCTGAGATAGATCACTATCCTTATCTTTAGTTTAGAGCAGGAAGCTCAAATTGACAATTTATGATTTTTCAAACTGCCTTCTAAGTTAAGTTAAATAGAACTTTTACATTCTATTAGAACAGACTGATGCTCATCCACTTTGGTATTGGAGAAGACTCTTGAGAATACAGTGAACAGTTACAAGGGTCCCAAACTTGGCAACTTTAAGACTTGTGGACTTCCAGAATTCTCTAGTCAGCTATGTTATGCTGGCTGGAGAATTCTGGGAATTGAAGTCCACAAGTCTTAAAGTTGCCAGGTTTGGAGACCTCTGTGTTAAGAAGACAAAGTCTCACCTGTGGCAAAAATGACCAGGTTCAAATTACCCTACTTCAGATACATTTTGCCCTGGCTCTCTAAATTAGGCTCTAATGCTGGAAAAGGTAGAAGAATAGAGAATGATCAGCAACAAGGTGGCTAGATTCAGTTACAGTAGTGATGAATACACTATAAGAGCACAGTGGGGACAGATCTGTTTGTTTGTTTGTTTGTTTAAGGTGTCGCAAAGCTCTCTATTTAAACCCTTTAATTTTATCCAGGAGAAGGTAAACCAGTAAGGGAGAATATTTGTAGCTCAGGGTTGAAATGAGGGGTACTTGATGCTGCACTAATGATGTTACCTAGTTTGGATAATGAAACATTTACAAGAAAACAAGCAAGCTCAGAGAGCACCAAGGACCCCTCAGAATGTAAACCATATGAGTTAACCATTTGAGATTGAAGATTGTGTTCAGAATTTTGAGCTGTTTCTGAAAGCAAATCCTAGCCATACAATTCTAAAGTCACTGATCTAAGTATTTCTTCCATTATGATTAAGTGAAAGGAGATTTGTTATAAAGAATGGGCAGGAGGAGGAGTTTGCCAATCTATCAGTGTTTCCTTGGAATTCCATTTTAAGTGCTCAGAAGATACCATGCAAATTTCAGGCTAGTCTTCCTATCTCCTAAACCAAATTCTTTGTGCATTAGAATACAGTATTTCTTTCAATGCTGATAAGAAAATAAGCATGCTTCAAGTGTCTATGGAGATTCTGGCATCAAGGTCATGGTTATCCCAAAAGTGCTTTTTCGAAAGGCAACTGAACTTTATTTTTAAAACAAAGACAGTCTGCCTTTTGAAAAAGCACCTTTGGGACAAACACGCTTCAAGATTATCTATTCTATATCAACATTGTTTCAGCATTTTTAAATTTAAAGAGGCAGATGTCATTTAGCAAAGCATGAATTGTTTTAAAATATTCACATGTAAAAATTTTACATATATTTATATATCTTGTCTTTATTATTTTTATAAATAACTCAAGGTGGCAAATTACTTCATGCTCCTTCCTCTTCCTATTTTCTCCACAACAACAACCCTGTGATGTGGGTTGGGCGGAGACAGTGACTGGCCCTAAGTCACTCATCTGGTAAAAATACAAAGCATTTCTCTATAATATGTTATGTACCCACATTTTTTCTTTTTAGCATTTTTTTCATCAAGTACAACACTTAGGATCACAGTTGGTTGCAACAGGAATTGACCTACGAGCTTGTCCTCTTAGCCTGATGTTGTAGGCTGGGAGAGTGTGACTGGCCCAAAGTCACCCAACCAACTTGTACCTTTCTTGGGTCCACATATGAATATCAATTTCATACCCAATCAGTATCTTTGACCTATTTTAAAAACTGTTGTACTGTATATCGTAAGTAGCCATATTATCTATTATTCTATTATCATTTCAAAGACTGGTGACTTCCAGAAAAGGGTTGAATTTCAATAATTCCCTACTACTGGGGATTAAGGGAAGGAAGAAAACTTTTTCACATAATAGCAGTTGTTTATATGTTCCTTTCCCTGGGCTCTGTTCAGGCATCTCATGGCCTGTTATCTGCAAAAGCTTATGATAATAAACATGGTTAACATAACAGTTTGGAGATATATTTTAAAGATAAACCTAACTTTTTACATTTTCCCTTATAACAATGGAAAGCCAATGTAATGATAGATCAATAGAGGAACAGAGGCAGAAACAATATAGAAATAACAGGGGGTAGTGCTGAGTCAAGCTTTATTCCAGCTGATTTTGTGGACCTACCTTTTTAGTTTGCCTACTCCTTTTCCCACCCACCACCACTCCTTTCCAGTCTAGTTTACAGTCCTGATATTTCCTTGTGGTCTCTTTCTTATCCAAGTACTTAACCACATCCCAACTTGTTGTGTTTCTTCATTTGGAAAATTTATATAGCCACCTACCTCACATGCATGACTTAAGTGAAAAATAAATACAGCAATTGGTCAAAAGCATAACAAGTCATAAAATATTAAACATTTTGCTTTTCAAGATCACCTAAGGTAGTCTCGAAGGTTGTGTTTCACGGCCGTGGTAGGAGTTAATTTCGACTAAAAACGCCTAAAGTTCGTAATCCTTCCTGGGGAGGAAAGTTGCACTGTATTCCAGACAACCAAACTTCTCAAAACAAAATGCGGGCCCGGGGACATGAATCGGTCGCCCCTCTTGTCGCTACGAAGCCCCTCCTCACTCCCCCCCCACCCCCACCCCCGCCATAAAGCANACGAAGCCCCTCCTCACTCCCCCCCCCCCCCCACCCCCGCCATAAAGCAATTCCAACGGCTCCCCCTCGAGACAGACCGCGGTGGGAGGAGCAAAGTGGCGTCACGGGAGGGGGGTGGGGCCTAGGCAAAGGCCTAGCGCGGGGCCGCGAGCGTCCCTGCTTTCTTGCTGGCGCTCGTGTCCGTCGGCTCGGCTGGAGAGAGCGAAACAAAAGAAACAAGTCCGTCCCCGGATCGGTGATGGTGGGCATTCCGGGAGCTTCTCAGTGTAAGATCCTCCTCCGCTCTAGTAGCGATGCTGCCTCCTTTTTCTTGACCCTCCTTCCCTTCCACCTCTCCTGCTTATCCTCTCACTTCGCGCTTCCCGCCTCCTTAGGACCGCAAGCCAGAGCGACGCCGAGCTCTGGAGGCTCGGAAGGCTGCAGTCCCAAGAAGGGGCTTAATTCTCCGAAGACGTGGCGGCGGCAGGCTGGGGTGCTTGTCTCCCTCTGACATTCCCCAGGCAATTTCCACGCACCTTCGCTCCTCTGTTCCGCTTCTACCTGGCCTTGGGTTTCACTGCCCACCCCACTTTTCCTTTGCTCCCCCCCTCTTTTTTTTTTNCTTTTTTTTTTTTTTTTTACTTCTGTGGTTGTGGAACAACGTTGCGTATCTTTCCTTACTCCTGGACCCTCTCTTTCAGTGGCGTCCTCCGCTCTCTTATTATTTCTTCCCTCCACTGCCTTCCGAATAGTTTCCACATTCATTGATATTCTTTTATATTATTCTTTCCCAACTTGGTGGCCTATGGAGGTGTGCACTATGCTTCCCTTCATCCTCAACTGAGGATGATGGGCCTTGTGGTCCAACACAGCTGAGAGCTATTTAATTAAGGAAGTCTGGTCTGTAGGGACCCAGTTTGTATCAGTTAAGCGGCTCCGCCTTCTCTTCTAAATGATAGTTTCTTGTTTTCCCCCAAACCCATTTAGGGTTTAGCTTTTTGGTACTCTTCATCTGAGAAAGCTTTTCCTCCTTTATTCTTTCACCAAGAACGGTTTTAATAGAAGTCTTTATTTTCTTTTGTCTATAGATTGGGTTGCCTCATATTTTGGATTGTGTTGGTCTATGTTTCTGTGATAGCATTTGGAAATCAGAAAGAAACTAGGTCAACAAAGAAATGATATTTAGAACTGATTTGCTAAACTACTGTATAAATATTGAAGCTTTAAAAACATTGCCTGTCATCAGATTTAGATTTACATGTTTCCCCTTTAATCATGGCATTGTGTGGTGTGTGTGTGTAAGTGTTTCAAATTTATCTTCATTCATGCTATTTTCTCAGTGGAGGGAAGTTATGAGTTTTTATACAATTTAAGAGTGGAAAATAAATCATGAATAAATGACTATATTTTAAGTTGGATTATTCATAAATCCAACAGAAGTCAGGTTATTAAAAATTCTTTATTAATACCATCGATTAGAATCAGCATTTTACTCCAGTGAAACCATGGTAGAAAGAAAAATTAATGCATTTTTTGGAAGGAGGAAAGTATGTACTATTGCACTATTCAACCGAGATAGCTTTAACAGCATTCTTGTCAAATGATTGTAAAACATATTCATCATTGCTCCATAGTATGATTTATGGAATCCGTGTTCAAAGTTGTTCATGTTGCCAACTGGTTGAGGATGATGAATTTTATAGCCTAAGATTGTTGGGAGATGCCTGACTAGAGGAAAATGATTTGTACCAAAATTTCTTACAACATGTATAGTGTCACAATCCTTTGTGGTGCTCTGAGATAGCAATTTTTATTTATGCAAGACTTGAGCGAATCAAAATAGCAGACTATTTTGGTAATGTAATATATAGCAGGTCAATTTCAGAAATGTAAATTTGGCCTGGAAAATCTGCATAAATACATAATCAGTATAACATGTTATAATTGGGTTCACAATTATGCTTGCATTTTATGAAAAAGTTAAAAGACTGCAATACCTATGTTGCAGCCCAATAATCTAGAAATATACAACATTAGAGAACCCTTGCTAGATCAAACCAAAAGTCTACAATTCAGCATTCTGTTTACACAGAGGCTAACATGTTTTTTAGTAATACATAAGTAAAATATGGGAGGAGTAGCATTCTGGTAGCTACATTGAAAAGCACAATATCTTCAATAATGTAAGTATTTATTATGTTAGTAATTAGTAAGTATTATGATTAGCATAGATCTAACTTTTCAAAGTGTCAAAATGAATGGCCATTGTTACATTTTATATTTTAATTCTGTGCTTAATTTTACTTCTATGCTTTATTTTAACATGAATCATCAG
>BHFT01026651.1:36599-59986 GCA_004320025.1 Laticauda laticaudata
GGGGGGGGGGGGGGGGATGTGGCCAGAATTGCAAAGATTCAAATACTATTAACTGAATTTAAATAAAAGCATTATGAGACTAGTGGTTTTCTAAAAATATAATTTTCTACCGATGTCCCATATATGTTAGCTTGTGTGGGATACATAGGCATACATAGGCTAGATGTTTGGTACATAGCACATTTTATCCTAAGATCATTTTCTTTATTCCACTAACGTGTGACAGATTGTTCTCCCGTTATGCATGACATTTTTATATGAATATCGTATATATTGCTTCCTACAGTGATGCTCATTTTCCCTTCTACTGAATTCTTGGATACTTTTGTCACTCCTTTGCACCACTGAGAAATTGCTTTGCTCAGACTTAATTCCTGTTCCAGTTTGATGACTATCTTGGTTTCTACTTCCTGTTACTATAATATGTAGTAATGGATCAATTTTTGATCCATCAAACCTCTGAGGTATTCTCAGGGTTATTAAATTTGCCTAGAATGTGGGAGCCTTTATCAGAAGTCTTTAAAAAAGTCCAAGATTTGGATGATTCCAAATGTACGTTATACTCAACACTCTAAAAGGTTAATGAGGCATACATTTGCAAAATCATGTTTTGAATTACATTCTTCACCAAAGGTTGTCTTTGTGAATACTGACATCTTCCCTAGTTTTCCCAGGGTACATGTTAATCTGACCCATTCATATACTGTATATTTAATCTAATTTTTAAAACTAGCATTACATTTGATGCTCTTCCAAGTTTAAGTGACTATTCCTAGTTGATCTTTTATTAGATAATTAGGGATTTACATTTTAATTCTAGAAAAATTCTCAGATAAATGTTATCCTATAATTCTTTTATCACTATTTAGCTTGATTTACTTCCTGAACATAGCAATTTAGGCAGAGTTAACTTATCTGTATATTTTGTAAGGTCCACTTCCCACGTATTAGTGATTTGGTATTTTTTTCTCTTTCCCTTTCAATTTTTCTTAACTTGCATGTCAGTAGTCCTTCCTTCCTTCCACTTCCTTTAGTAGACATGGTTCTTCAAGTGATTCTCCAATGCACTTAAATCATGATTATATCTAAGGTTGTGCTGAAGAACAGCTCATCCCTGCATTGTACTATATGCCCATCGATTCTAAAAATGATTAAGAGTATGGAGACATTGTAGTACTCTATTTGTCATTCTGACCCATTCTAAAAATATTTCAAAAACAGTTTTGTTTTGAGTTTAAAACACTTCCAGAAAGGTTGCTGTAGTTGTTAGTAGAGGAGACATGTTTGACCAATCGCGACCCCATGGGCAACGTTCCTCCAGGCCTTCCTGTCCTTTACCATCCTCCTGAGTCCATTTAAGCTCACATCCAACTGCTCAGTGACTCCATCCAGCCACCTCATTCTCTGTTGTCCCATTCTTCTTTGGCCCTCAATTGTTCCCAGCATTCTCTTCTCCAGTCCTTTCTTCTCATCAAGTGGCCAAAGTATTTGAGTTTCATCTTCAGGATATGGCCTTCTAAAGAGCAGTCAGTGTTGATCTTCTCTAGGACTGACCGGTTTGATCGCCTTGCAATCCAAGGGATTCTGGAAAGGTACAAACAACCTATTTTGAAATTGAGGCAACTCTTTGGAATAAGAAATTGAATGTTTTCTGCACTAAACTTTTCAGATTTGACCCTTTTACACACATTAATGAGAGGTAAACATTCTATGCAGTAAACATTCTACGCTATCGCCAAAAGGATGAGTTTCATAAAAAAACCTATTTAATATGCCATTATAAGGATTCAGTACAAAGTTACATATCTTTTTTGACATGAAATTCCTGAACAGAATTTATCAGCAGGTGTGTTTCTGTTCAGTTAGATGACCATTGACCATCTTTCTTCACTACAGTTGTTAAGAAGTATAGAACTAATTAAGGTTGTCTTTTACAGCTCTTTTGAATGGGCACTGTGTTTGCTGTTTTGTACATTTAAATTGTTAAAAACAATTACAATTCCATGCATTTAGGTATATTTAGTCCTATTGTTTAATTGTCTCTTCCCCTCCTCACCCACATCATTCATACATGTCTTGTGATCTGCCAATTGCATGTAACATTGTAGGAGTGTTTCTTTTTTGTCCAGTATTCCTATCTTCCTCCCTCCCCCAAAGAGGATATTTTAAAGTAATTTTACTAATATTTCTATTAGTAGACAAGAGACTGATTTTGAAACACTTTCCATTTCCTAGATGTTACCTCTATCTCTGTTAATGTAACTTCAAAAGCATTTTTCGGTATTAAAAAAGACAAGTAATTTGAGGCTTGCCTACTGTCTAGTCCTGATCTTAGACAAGTGACTATTGTGATTTTGTTAATTATGATTAGCAGTAGTATGATGCTGCCATCAATCTTTCATAAATGGAATTTACTCCCATGGGGGATCAAATAGAGAATTTTGTTAGATTTTAATGAAAAGGTTATTTTATTTGTATTGTAATCTTTCTTTGAGAATCCTCGTTTCACAGTTGATCTTAATTGTACTAAAGTCAATTGAGAAACTATCACATAGTTACCAAATAGGTTCCTGATCTGTGCAATAAATTAAAGCTGGTTTGCTCAAATCTATATTCAGTATTCTATTCTCTGTACCACTTTGGCTGCTTACTATTGATAGCTAAAAAAAAGAAAGTCCTCTCTAAAGATGACAATAAAGAAAGGTTCAAGAGCATTTAAGTAGTTTTCCTTTAATACTTGAATATTCATGATAGTCAGTGCTCATGTGATGCAGTTGGCTCTTAAAAAGATCCTGCCTCTGGGCTTGAAATCAACCTAAAAAACTCTTCTACCATTGATAAAAGACCCAATGAGAGTAAATAAAAACTGTTTTTCTTTGTGATGGTTGTACAAGGTTTGCTTGTCTGGCAATTGAATAAGAATTTACTTTAGATTCTTGAGGTTTGGCACGTTTTGTTTTCCTTTATTGAAGGCTAATACTGTAAGATTATTTTACTCAATTGTTTGAGCATAAAAGCAAATAAAAGGGATACTTGCATGTTTGCAATATTTGCATACTGTGTTTAAACTTTTTCTGTACCTGTGAATATCTCAGGTTGGGAAACTAATAATGATTGCCAAACTAGTGCAGGGAAACACAGAAGAAAAAACCAGTATTTATATTTCATTACCATCCTGGGGGTATCAAGATTCATAGTGATGCATCCCAGTGGTACCTTCCTGTTCCTGGAAATGAGGCTTTCTTAGTATTAGTTCTGACATAATTATCCATTTGTGAGTGCTGCCAGACAGCTCTTAACAACATATAATTTGCTTTGCTGGATCAGACTAAAGTCCATTTAACCCTACTCCCTGCTTCCAACAGCAGCCAGCCAAATGCCTCTGGATATTCACAGTAAATAGTAAATCTCCTTTGAGCTGAACTCTACTACTCATGACTTCATGGACATGTCCAAGTTGTTTTCTTGGCAACACCATGGGAAAGGTTTGACACAGCTATGGGAATCTTCCCCAACAGATGTTTACATATATAATAATATCCCCATCTCAGGACTACTCCATGCATCTGATCTGTGAAAGCTCATGTGAAAATAAGTTTGTTAGTCTGCTATTAAAAACAGATAAGCATTAGATAATATACATTAATGGATATTTTGGATAGCTCAAGATTGATTGGATTCTGCTGTTTTAACCTTTGGATGTTGAAATTTTTTTTTGCTGTAGTTCAGATTAACTTTCTAAAGCAGGTCATGTGCCAGTATGGACTTTTATTAAATGGATTGCAATTTACTATTTACAACCAACAACAAGAGTAATGGCAAGTTGGCAAATTAATTTATGGGCAAATTGAGTTCTAGTGTGAAACCAATCAGGCTTGTCCACTTTCTCCATTACTGTTTAATTAATAGTCAAGCCTTTAGCAAATAGGTCATCTTATGATATTACTGATCCATTGAAGGAATATGTTATTTTTATATGCTTCTAATACTGGTCAATATTATTGGCTAATATTTAGGCAATATTTCATAGTTCAGCTTTATTATAATTATTCATAATTAAACTAAACTTGAAATTGGTGATTTAGCAATTTGGTAAAATATTCTGATTGTAAAATTAAATTGGGATATCATAAGGCCCTTTTCTGTTTTTTTTCAGATTATTATTTGTAATAAGAAAAAATGAGCAGCCTAGTAGCTTTGGAAAGAAACAGGTGGAAATAAAATTAAAGTGGATATTAAGAAAAGCTGTGTGTTTAAAATGTACGGTAAATTCAAATCTCCTAGGCATGTCTGACTCTTAATTTCATGGAGACACCTATGTAGTTTTCTTGGCAACAGTATAGAAGTAGTTTGTCATTGCTTTCTTCTGAAATATGTTTTGTTTTCCTGGTTTTGGTTTGTACTCCTGGCTTTACATACAGATTCTGAATGGCTTGACTATACTTAACTCACAAGCCTAGCCAAGATCATCAAGAGGCTTATACCAACCTCACTAGGATGACCATATAAATTGGATGGGTGGGTAGATAGATAGATAGATAGATAGGTAGATAGGTAGATAGGTAGATAGGTAGATAGGTAGATAGGATGGACCTATAAGAAGTCCATATCAGAATATGAAAGCAATAGTGTTCTCCTTTTTAGATTGCTCTGCAGAAGTAATACTTAATCATTATGACCAGTAGTCATCAGTTGTCTTTTTCTTTGCAGGTTTGTTTTCTTTAGTCAAGTCCCAGTTTATTTCTTGAAGTATATACAGTATATAAACTTAATTTTTGAACTGAATCCACATTCAAAATATATTTTATGAATGCTAAAATATTTATTCACTTGTGAGTCTGAAAAAAGACATGACTGCTTTAGTGAGCCACAGTCTACGTTAGTTCTTTAAATGACTTCTCTCAAATAATTTTCAAACCACGCACAATCTTAGTCAACACTAGTATGAAAAGGGAACTATAATACCCAGTAATAAAAGCATTACAGTTTTCATTAAGTGAATTATCATTGTGCTACTTATATTTAAATAATATTCATTAATCTAGATTATCAAGATAGTACCTACTGTGTTCAGTAATAAAGGAATTTAGAATATGAAATCCATGTGGAACACTCAGATAATGATGATGTAAATTTAATAAGTTGAAATTCATATTTTATGTAATTTTGAATTAGAAAACCCAAATGAAGGTTGTTGTGTGCTCTGTATATCGTTTGAACATGAGTCCCTTTTCTAAATAGTACAGTTTCAGTGGTGGTTTGGTTTATTTTATAGTTTAATATCTTATGTAGCTGCTTACCTCATAACTCATGCATATTCCATTCCAATCTTGAAGTGAAGTGGGGCTTCTGATACACCTCTCCAGGTACTGTCATATATCACATTCAGGATCAGAGGGATAATTAATTCCAAAAGAAGGTCTTGAAAATCATCATCAGAAGAAAGTTATTGCCTTATATTCTAGATCTGTAGACTAGCAGCTATAGTGAGAACATCTTAATTGACCTCTTAGAAACTGGATACCATATCAGATGAGGTTTTTTTATTTTACCAAGAAAAGTAATTAGTTGTAGATGTCCTCTGAAACCTGTTTTACTTCTGGACAATGCCCAAATTGCCCTTGAATCTATTGTTGGGTTCTTTCATTCAATTCGCTGGTCATCTTGTTTCTTTTTGCTAGATACTTCTGCCATTGAACTGTTTTGTTTAAATTCAGAAAATTTCTCATCCAGGATGGAAGAATGCTGTTGATCTTTCCTTGAGCATGATTTACTTGTTGCTTCTACCTTCATAAATTAGCTGTAACTAGAGTTGAACTTTTAGAAAGGGTTCAATGAGAAACATTCTGTTTTTGAAATTAGTGATTACCATCATAAGATTATCTCACAAGATGCTGGACCTAAAATCCAACAAATATTTTAATATTTTCCATTGCTTTGCTGGTTCCTTCATAAGTAGCTAACTAAAGTAAATATTTAGTGTCCTTTAGTTTTTACTTAATCTTTAATTCATTTGAAATAACACTGCTGAAAAATCATGTTATTTGTTTAAATGTCAGTAATGATCTCAGCAGAATAATTTAAACTTTGGACTTTATTTAAGCTGCATATGCGTACTGACACATTTATAAACCAGTAGTGTTTCTTTTTGTTCTTTCCTTATGCTTATGTTCTTAAGAGCAAATCTATTTCTCATTTGTAGCTGATGTATCTTATAATTTTTTTCATATTACTGGGTAAAGTTAGATTTTTCAGTAAGTATGGCCTAACCTTTGTTTGTAGCAGCTGCAATTGGCTATGTTCAAACATGCTAAGATCTAAACTCTGGTTTACAACAAACTAATATGAAATTAAACTACATCAGAACGAACTATGATATTTGAACTAAGCTTTGAATCATCACTATTTCCAAATATTGGAATGTATGCATTAATCGTCATACTTTCCCATTCTTGATATGGGATATTTTGTTGTTTTTGTTCTTGTCAGTTATGGGTCTGATTATTAAACTTTACTAAAAGAATGATTAAAAGAGCTACAATCATGTAGAAAGTCTGTTGTACTTCTTCCAGCAGTCTCCATATAAGAAACCACTCCACCACATATGAAATAGTAATAGCACTTAGACTTAGAAACATATTGCTTTACAGTGCTTTACAGCCCTCTCTAGGCGGTTTACAGAGTCAGCATATTGCCCCCCCCAACAAGGTTCTAAGGAAAAAATTACTCATTACATCCAGTAATTTAAACTTAGCTTTGCATTAATTAAGCTGACCTCCTTTATATGAGAAAGAGGTTTGATCTGTTGAGTATGAAATATTCCAGATAATTCCTTTTCTAAACAATTGTCTTTAGTCTTTTTATGTAGAAATCTTCAAGTATCCAAGCAAAAAGCCTTTCAATACTTAATGATAATAACATCATTGAACCAGAATTAGGCCTGCTTAACTCTTGGATAGAAATAATTGTATCCCCTCATGCAAATTGAATTACTGTGTGCTTTTGTTTTTTGTTGTTTTAAAGAGCAAGCAACAGTGGAATTAGTTTTTCTTCTATCCTTTCATTTCTTCATCATTTTTAGAGCATTTACGTTAATATTTTCTTTTGGCTGTCATTTTCTCAGAAGAACTTTTCTGTGTTTCCTGTATTTTGACTCCCTAAGAGTCTTGTCCCTCTTCAGTTGTTAACATAGAGCATAAGGCATATAAAACTTTCCAGGGTTGGAAACTAAATTTATCTGATGACATCATTGCCTTTTCTGGCATTTCAGTAACAGAAACAGTAACTTGCACTAAGCTTGCTTTATCTCTAGCCATGTTTTTTTGATTAAAGGCAAAGCTCTGTAAATATTTTTTAAGTGATTGAATGTCGAAGCTATAGAAAACACATGGCAGGAGTCAGACACACTGAACACCATGTGTGTTCAGCTGTAGCCTCATCTTTGAGCTTAGGAGTGCTAATGCAGATCTGAGAACTGTGGGCGACAGGTTTATCTGGGATGATTGGCAAGGATTTATACAGCAAAGGGGAATTTTCTTACTGACCCCTTCCCCTCCTCCCCCTCATTTCTTTTTTTTCTCTCTCAGAAAAAGGAAATTGGGATCACATTAAAGTATTAACTGGTTTGGCTCCAGGACTGGTTCAGTGGCTGCCAAACAGTTAATTTATTGTGTGAGTTTGGCCATGTGTTGAACAGCAAATTTGTCCTAAGCAAAAAATGGTCCTTGGTGTGTGTATTTGTGTCCTTGGTGTGTGTGTGTGTGTGTGTGTGTATTCACCAGATTCCTAAAAACAATGTGAATTGTGCATGGCATAGACCATGTAGGAAATTTATAAGACAAGTCCTGTTTTACAAAACAGTCAGACTCTGATAAAGTGGATTTAATATACACTGCTCAGAAAAATAAAGGGAACACAAAAATAAGACATCCTAGATCTGAATGAATGAAATATTCTTATATTCTTATTAAATACTTTGTTCATGACATAGTTGAATGTTGCTGACAATAAAATCACACAAAAAATATCAATGGAAATCAAATTAGCAAACCCATGGAGGTCTGGATTTGGAGTTACACTCAAAATTTAAGTGGAAAAAAACACTACAGGCTGATCCAACTTTTATGTAATGTTCTTCAAACAAGTCAAAATGAGGCTCAGTAGTGTGTGTGGCCCTCCACGTGCCTGTATGAACTCCCTACAATGCCTGGGCATGCTCCTGATGAGATGGCAGATGGTCTCCGGAGGGATCTCCTCCCAAACCTGGACTAAAGCATCCCCCAACTCCTGGACAGTCTGTGGTGCAATGTGGCATTGGTGGATAGAGTGGATATGATGTTCCAGATGTGCTCAATTGGATTCAGGTCTGGGGGACGGGCGGGCCAGTCCATAACATCAATGCCTTGTTCTTGTAGGAACTGCTGACACACTCCAGCCACATGAGGTCTAGCATTGTCTTCATTAGGAGGACCCAACCGCACCTCATATGGTCTCACAGGGGTTCTGAGAATCTTATCTTGGTACTAATGCAGTCAGGCTACCTCTGGGAGCACATGAAGGACTGTGTTGGCCCCCTAAAGAAATGCCACCCCACACCATTATTTACCCACTGCCAAAACTGGTCATGCTGGAAGATGTTGCAGGCAGCAGAACATTTTTCCACAATGTCTCCAGAACCTCGTCATGTCTGCCACATATGTGCTCATTGTAAACCTGCTTTCATCTGTGAAGAGCACAGGGTGCCTGTGGCGAATTTGCCAATCTTGGTGTTCTCTGGCAAATGCCAAACGTCCTGCATGGTGTTGGGCTGTAAGCCAAACCCCCAACTTGGATGTCGGGCCCTCATTAACCCCCTCATGGAGTCTGCTTCTGACCATTTGAGCAGCCACATGCACATTTGTGGCCCATTGGATGTTATTTTTTGCAGGGCTCTGGCAGTGCTCCTCCTGTCCCTCCTTGCACAAAGGCGGGAGGTAGCAGTCCTGATGCTCCAGTCTCCTGATGTACTAGCCTGTCTCCTGGTAGCGCCTCCATGCTTTGGACGCTACGCTGACAGACACAGCAAACCTTCTTGCCACAGCTCGCATTTGATGTGCCATCCTGGATGAGCTGCATCCCTGAGCCACTTGTTGTGGGTTGTAGACTCCGTCTCATGATACCACTAGAGGTGAAAGCACCGCCAGCATTCAAAAGTGACCAGACCATCAGCCAGAGAGCATAGGAACCAGAAAGTGGTCTGTGGTCACCACCTGCAGGACCCCTCCTATATGGGGATGTTGCAAACTGCCTATGCTTTCTACCTGTTGTCTATTCCATTTGCACCACAGCATGTGAAATTGATTGTCAATCAGTGTTGCTACCTAATGGACGTTTGATTTCACAGAAGTGTGATTGACTTGGAGTAAGATTGTGTTGTTTAAGTGTTCCCTTTATTTTTTTGAGCAGTGTTCATTGGTGTCACACACTGCCAGAGAAACATACCTCTCTGGATTCTTTTGAGATATACCTTTATTCGTCCATCTTTTTCACTTGTCAGAAGACTATCTTAGAGAAAGATTAAATTTCATAATTCAGAAGAAGACAATGTTGATACTATGTCACTAGTTGAAACCATCTTTATTTCTAATAGGGACATGTTTTCTGTCTTTGGAATATTTCTTAAATGAAGTCCTAAATGTATTTTATGAAAAATTATATTTATTGGCAAATCCTTTAATGTTAGAGAGATGGGTTTAGCAAAATAGAAACTGTGTAATATGTCCTGCTGGCTGATTACTAGTAAAATCTACTTTGCATTGAAATAACATTTTTAAAGATCACTGAAAGTTGTCAGAATTATGAATTTTTAAAAGGCTTAAAATAGATCTTTATGGAAACTTGGTTTCGGGCCTGCAAACACTTCATGTCAACTGCTGCATAGGTTTTTATATGGCTGTGCACCATAGCATTCCTACATCAGTGTATGATGCAAGCTTTATCACTCCAACTCAGCCTGTAGCTCAGTATAAAAACACTTTGACTTTGATTTAGATCATGGTTCTCCAACCTTGGCAACTTTAAGACTTGTGGACTTCAACTCTCAGAATTTCTCAGCCAGCAAAGCAAAGCTGGCTGTGGAATTCTGGGAGTTGAAGTCCACAAGTCTTAAAGTTGCTCAGGTTGGAGGCTCTTGATTTAGATGAACCGTTTGTCTTACTGTTTCCATATCTATGGTATGGGTTGCAAAACTACAGACATACATTAGGTGGCAGGAGAAAGAGAGACACACAAGTTGCTTTATCTGGATTTATCTGGTCCTCTGGATTTTTTGCAATGCAAACATGATATCTCTAATTCTGATACAAATTACAGGCCTCAGTGTTGTATGTTCTTTTGCTTTTGGAATGAGGCTGGTGATTTGGTGCTACTGTATTGTCACAGATTTAATGCAGGAACAATGAATGGTGGATTCTCCTAGTATCTAGTGGATGTGTGGAATTTTACAGACCAGGTATGACAGTTTTTGATAGAGAGAAATCTAATTTTCTTCATTATAGGATGAAAGAACAAACAAGTGCTTCTTTTAATCCTCATACTTGTGGTTATAGTCATCTTATCCAATATATGATAAAGGTAGTAGTGTTTAAGGCAAATATGCAACAAAGCCTTACTATTTCTGTTTATGTCTGCTACATCTGAAAGCCCCAGGGCTCTTATGAAACAGTAAAAAAGGCTCCGCCTGCACTCAGTTTCCTTTGGAGGTACAGAAACATCAGCATTAACATAGCTAAATGTTAACCATCTTTTGCTGGGAACTGTAGGGAGGAAGATGAGATCAAGCTGTTGAACTTCTTTGTAGGCAGTCGGCATTTGCCTGAAACCGCCTGGAGCTGCCACATGTTCTCCTGACATACCGGCTAACGCACTCAGCATGTGTCAGTTTTTAAGTTTTTAACAAGGCCATGTAGAAGTCACTGCTTTTATCCAGAAAGTCTGGAAGTATACCGAGCCAGGCAAACAATAAGAATCCACAGCATTCACATATGATGGTCTCCTCCCCTCCTCTTTTGATTCGACTGCCTAATTAAATTAAACAAGTTACAATTAATGAAAACATTTGATTGTCGGTGGCTTTAAGGAAAGAAATTGAACACACTGATAGAAAGTAGGCTGCATTTAGCTGTACATTTTTCTGGGGAGCAAGTTTTGTCTCTTAAAATAGCATTAAATAATGGTGAGTCTTAATGAGAAAGGCACTTATCTGCATAAATCCAGGCCTTCTTCCCTTTTTGATGTTCTTTTTGTAAAGGTACTGCTGTACTGGAGGACACACATGTATTTGGAGAGGTAAGGGAATTGGGGGAGGGGCTTTGTTTTGAGATAAGTAATAAAGTAAATAGGTAAGTAAATAAGGAGAAACTTTCTGATAGTGAGAACAATCAACCAAGGGAACAGCTTGCCCTCAGAAGTTGTAGGAGTGTCATCACTTGAGATTTTCAAGAAGAGATTGGACTGCCATTTGTCAGAAATGGTGTAGGGTTTCCTGCTTGGGCGGGGTGGTGGGGGTGTTGAACTAGATGACCTATAACCGTAATGGTGAACCTATGGCACGTGTGCCAGAGGTGGCATGCAGAGCCCTCCCTGTGGGTATGCGTGCCATCACCAGCTGCTCTTCTGGTTTCTGGTGTGCACATGCACACATGCACATGCACATGGCCAGCTGACCTTCACAGAAGCTGGAAATGGGTAAGAAACAGGCCATTTTTGGGTCTTTTTCAGGCCAAAAACAGCCTGAAAAAACAGCCTGAAAATGGCAAAACAGTTCAAAAAATGACCTGAAAATGGCCTCCAAGGCAACCTGAAAATGCCCCCCAAAATGACCAAAAAACAGGCATGCAGGTGCTTGCCAGCTGGTCTTCGGGTTTCTGGCTCTCCAGCACATGCACATACATACATGTGCATTCCAGTTTGGGCACTCGGTGCAAAAAGATTCGCCATCACTGACCTATAAAGTCCCTTCCAACTCTGATTATCTGTTATCTGGTTTATTCAAAGAAAAAGATGATGGAAGCTTGACCCACTTACTCAGCTATTTTAACCAACATTTTAGCAAACCAATTTATTAACTTTATATTGAAAATAGATATGTTGAATCAAGCATGTTAACTACAATTCCAGCAGCATAGCTCTCCTTTCTTTCTCACATTTGCTGCCCACTGCTTTAGATCTGACTCCCTTTTTGGGTGCAATGCCTTTTAAATAGGGCAATACTATTTTATAATAATGACTCAGTAAGTTGCTATTTGTTTTTCACTATATTTAAATTCCACTTTTCTGAAAAAAAATTGAAACGCTCAAATTCTTTGCAAAAACTAAACATTAATTAGAAATGGCACATATGGAGTCTTTTGTTTGGAAGTCATTAGATCAGCTGCATCATAAGTTGGTACTGATGAAGTTATCTGTCAATTGTTCTGAAATGGGACCCTGTTATTATAGTAGTCCATTTCCTATTGGCCAAATTTTCTGTCATAATTGATTCTTCTATGCAGCCACATCTAGATTTTTAACTTAATGGCATTGCCTAAAGTTGGTTGAAGTACAGCTCTTTCTTAGCTGTATCATTGTTTCTGGCCGTAGATTCTAGTTCTAAGATGTCAAAGAAGCAGTAAGGATCTTATAAATTATTCCAAAGATTTATGCACACTTTTACTTGTATTTGACTAAAAAAATATTTTTCTATAGTTTATTGCCTGCTTGCCTGCTTGCCTGATTGAGCAGTTCATTCTCAGTCAGTCTGGTGACCAAATAGTGTCTTGTTTGCAAGCAGTTTGTAGTTTCAGAAAGATGATTTTGAAATCCTGAGACAAAATGGGCATTATTTAAGGGTGTTATGTGGAAAAATATAACCTATATGTACAATTATTTTTTATTATGTAGGATTGAATTTACAAATAATGTTAGAAAATCATGGCTTGTTGGAGTATCTGGATTTTTTAAAATCCCTTCCACAAAGTTTTGTCCATTTGTGCTGGGCATTGGTGCTTCAATCCTAACAAGCCGAATGGCCTTGGGCTTCTTGTTTGTGTTACTGTTTTGTTTAAAGAATATATGTAGGACATGTAACTAGGCATTGGATGTGCTACTAAAGGGTGATGAGTACCACTGAGCTGAGTTCTCTTCTGGGAATGTTTGTAGGCATAGGAGTCATTCAGAAAATAAAACCAATCTTGTTTAATAAGTCTTATTAAATAAGCTGAAATTGGTTGACTTTAACACTGTAAGCCAGAGGTCCTCAAACTTGGCAATTGTAAGACTTGTGGACTTCAACTCCCAGAAGTCCTCAGCTATTCTGGCTGAGGAATTCTGGGAGTTGAAGTCCCACAAGTCTTAAAGTTGCCAAGTTTGGGGACCCCTGGTCTAAACCAATAATCATGATTTATCTGATTGTACTAGCTTGGCTTATATAACATCAATTAAAAACTAAACAACCTACATTATCTTATTATTGGCACATACCTCAAACACTGTATAGTATAATCCTCTGAGCAATGTAAAGGATTACTATTATGGTTGAACATGATGTGTGAACCCATTAAAGCAGGTATGGGATTCATTTTTTTTGACAATCGATTCTGTGGGCATGGCTTAATTTGTGGGTGTGGCTTGGTGGTCATGTGACTGGCTGGGCATGGCTTAGTG
The DNA here is from genome assembly GCA_004320025.1 of Laticauda laticaudata. Lineage (NCBI taxonomy): Eukaryota > Metazoa > Chordata > Lepidosauria > Squamata > Elapidae > Laticauda > Laticauda laticaudata. The sequence continues at coordinate 50,280 of BHFT01026651.1, forward strand.
GTCACATAAGCAACTGGACGTGGCTTGGTGGTCATGTGACAGGGTAGGCGTGGCCATGTGGCCGCCAAACCAAATACAAGTGGTCCTCTCTTAATGGCCGGTTAGCAAGTGTTCTAATTTACAACTGACCTCCCCAGAGCTACTTGACCTGTTTTTGGAGTTTTGACAGCCATGCACACACGCACGTGCGCACACACACACGCGCATGCACACACACACACACACACACAGAGTCCCTTCTAACCCTGCTATTCTATGATTCTGTGAGGATCTCCTGCTGGAGCAGGGGGTTGGATTAGAAGATGACTTCTAAGATCCCTTCCAGGCCAGCTCTAGATTGCTGTTTCAAAGAATCTTCTGAAGCCAGGGTTTGTGTCCTTCCTTCCTCTCCTTTTTTTTCCTCTCTCCCTCCCTCCCTCCCTTCATGTATCCATCCATCCATCCTTATATGTCATTCACTTCCCCCTCCCCCCTCTCTTTCTGTCTGTCTGTCTCTTCCATGCCCTCTTTCTTTGTTTAACCCTTTTCTTCCTTTTTCTTTCTCTCTCCCGTTTTCTTTCTTTCCCTTTTTTCTTTCTTTTCTTTCTTGTCTGTTCTCTCTTTCTCTCTCTCTCTTTCTATCCCCGTCTCTTTTTTTACTCTCTCTTTCTATCCCTTCCCTTCCTCCTTCCCTCTCTCTTTCTAAAGCTAGGAGAACCACATGAAACAAATTCACACACTTCCAATGAAGTACTTTCCAAACGCCCAACAGCATCACTCGCCTCCCAGGAAACCCCATGGAAGAGATAAAAGTGACAAGGATTCTTTCTGCATTGCCCAGAAAGGCCGTCAGGCAAGGCTTCCAGGTCCAAAAAAGGGGCCATGGGTGGGACTTCCTCCTCTCCCTCTTTTGGGGAGATTTTTAAACAAAGGGCTGGCAAGGCATGCACTGCAGCCTTGCCCACCCCTCTGGCAGCACTGGGCTAGGCAGCGGTTTGGCTTTCCTGACTACCTGAAAGAGAGAAGGGCAAGCCAGCCAGAGCAGAGCCATTGCCACTCGGCTCCCTGCCAGCCTGCATCTCATCCCCTGCCCAGACTCTCCAGCATCTGCTGGGGCTCGCATGCTTGGAGGTGCAGGGAGGACCAGGAAGCACATAGTCCACCTGCATCAGCTCTCTGCCAGCTGCCCCTCCCTCACCGGACTGAGCGTTTTGGCAGAGTGTGGGCTGCCATTGTGAAATCAGTGTGAGTTCCATGGGCTGCAAGGTATAGCTGATGGCAGGGAAGAAAGATCTACTCTGGTGAGGCTTGACTCCCTTTTGGGTCCTGCTCTGCACTGCCACCTGCTCAACCTCTGCCCTGCTTCGGGTCCCGCATCACCCTGTGACAAGGGAACATGCTGCTTTCAGGGCAGCCTAGCCGGCGGATGGGCAAGTGGATAACCCTCAGGGGAGGCATTTTCTCTCAGGCCTCCCACATGAAAGGCCCACGGAAGTTGGGTAGACACTGAGCCTCTCCATGCCCCCCTCCACCTGAGGCAGTCCTTTGGTTGAGTGCAGTAAACCTGGTGTGGATCTTCTTTCCCTGCTGTTAGCATTAGGGCTCGCCATTCTCACAGTGGCTGCCTGCACTTGCCCAAAGCATGCGGGTTAGCAGGCATGAGAGGGAAGGAGCGGTAGGCAAAGGGGTGATGCAGGCAGCATAGCGTCGTGCTCCCTGGTCATCCTCCCTGCCCCTGCCCCCATCAGGCAAGACCCAGCAGCTGAAGAGAATCCAGGCGGGGGGGGGGGGNAGCTCTGAGGACTGCAGTGGCAGCCTAAGCCAGCCTGAGAGTTGGGCTTGTGGCGGCGGTGGTGGCAAGGGTGAGGGCAGCAGAGGTGGCGTGGCAGTGGTAGCCTAGGCAGGCCCAGGACAGGAATCAGGAGTCGACCAGAGCTTGTGGCAGTGGCATGATAGTGGTGGCATAGGCTGGCCCGGGAGTCAGGACTCAACCAGGGCTTGTGGCGGCAGGTAGGCAACCGGGGTTTGCAGAGCCTCACTCACCCAAGTAGATCCAATCAGGCAGGGCCGCAGCAGAAGGCAAACAGCGATGGTTGGTGGGCAGGCAGAGATGGCACGTGGATAGGTAAGGAGGGGTGGGGCAGGCAGGAAGGGACGGGGCAGGCAGTGGCGAGATTTGCTGGTTCTCCGAACTGTGCAGTCATAACAATCAATTCTATAGAATCGGTCTGAAACTGTAGAATCCCACCTCTCATTAAACTAATCCTTAACATTTTAGCTGGGCCTATGCTAAAAGAAGCTGAACTTTTAGATTGCTACCTATGAAGTCAGTATAAAAGTGTGAAATTTATGGGGGAAGGAAACAAGAAACAAGCACTTTAATTCTGTCTGGTTCCATATGTATCTATATGCATGAAAATCTCAAACTTGGATGTATGAAGTCCATAGATGGTTGCTTGTCTCAAGTTTGGCCATTATTGTATTTACAATGCCCATTTGTGGTTTTTCAGGTTTTAAATTGAAATCTTTCTCAGGATAAACCTGAAATGCCAAGGAATAAATTGGGGATCTTTGAAATACAAAAGTATCTGTCTCATATCACTTCAGTTTTGTAAGTTATTTTATATGAGTTATATGAGTTGTAGTTATATAACAGTTGATTGAAACTATCTCGTACAAGTTGACATGAGAGATACAAATCAGTGAAATAGGAACGTCTTTGTATTGGTGTATTTTTTTTCCTTAAAGAAAACTTTGAAGTACCAAAATTAAATAATTACTAAAATGCTAAATATTAAACCAGGTCATATTGTCTTTTTTCTAATCAGATACTATCTAGGTAAATTGTCTGCATTTGTGCTAAAGTCTTCATCTCTTTTAAAAACATACTGTGTAAATGGGAAAAGCCAGGTGTTTGCCTAGAACTGTAGCAGCTGTGGAGCAGATGGAGATGTTTAAAATAGCAAGCAAAATTCACCTGGTCATAGTTTAGGAAAATCAACAAGTGAATTGTTCTTATCAAGATGGAATTAATATAAAATACATCTTTGAATACTGAGAATCCCAGAATCTTCAAGGTTATAGTCAGCCTCCATCCATTTTTCAATCTTATTTGCTTTTTCATCCCTTTGCTGCATGCAAGATCCTAACACTCTTATCTAGGGCTAGGCAATCTATTTGTAGACCCGGCATTTGTAAGCACAGACATACACTCTGACTTGCAGGGAAGTACCAATTCCCACTGTATTAATAGATCTTAAATTTTGAACTAAGTGTTTATGGAAATACAGCCAAGTGATGTAGTCTTCCATAGTTATTTGGATATAAAAAAGGGTAGTTTCCCTCAAATCAAGCCTGGCTCGTGTTGCCTAGATAGTCAAAATAATGTAGTTTTCAACAATATGGAAATGTTTTGCCATTGCTTTCCCAAAGGATTTTTTAACTTCCCAATACAGCATATAGCTCTGAATTCTTTGCTGGTTTCCAACTGAAGTCTACCCAGATTTATCCCTTTTTAACTTCTGAATGTAGACAGTAAGGGAAGGGAAACCCACTTCTTAGAGGAGTTACAGTTCTTTTGGTAGATAGTTTCACATACATTCTATTGAGAATGTGTCTAAAATTATAAAAATTAAAACAGGAAATGAAGAATCACAGATATTTTGAAATGCATTTAGCAGTGCCTATTCTCTATGAGGAAAGAAAAACGGAAAAGAGGAAGTAGTGGAATAAAAGCAGAGAGGGAAGGGCAAAATGCAAAGAACACATTAGTTCCCACTGAATAGCTAATGGATAGCGATGTACCAAATTGTCCAATAAGCCGTACATTAATTCATATTTCCTGGGCCAGTCTGCAAGAAATCTTTCAGTTCTTTTGACTTCTGGACTCCTCTTCTGAATCTTCTCTTTTTTATGGTTCCCTGTCTTAAGTGAAAACCATAACCTTTCGGATTTCTCTAGCAGAGAATGAAAGGCACATGGTGATGGTGTAAGAGGAGACCTCTCAGTCCCTGTGCTTGGGTGGGCGGGCTGGTCTTTTCATAAACTAATCACTTCCAGCACTGCTGCAGAATCAGACTTTGTGGAGCCAGGAGCAGGGAGCTTGGAATGTTAGGGCAGGCACAAAAGGTCTGTCTTTTTTTCTGATCTTGGCCATGTTTTCTCCTCCATACTAATAATCTATTCAATGATATGAGTAAATGTTAATACTGTTGGAAAAAAAAACACACATATAAGAATGCATGTGTATTCATCTTTTGGCCTTTGTAGAAACTATATACTAGGATGGTTTTGTGGGAAGAAAGAGATGGAAATACTCTTGTGTCTGCAGTCATGCAATTCTGACTATAAGTGGGAATTCCTCCATATAAATATTTGAGGGAGGTATCTACAATTATTATAATATATATGTTTGTGTGTACCCCTTCTCAGTCATGCAAATACTGTGGGAAAGGTGGACTTTTCTTATTGGGAATGAAAACATGTCTAAAACTTAAAATGTGTTGTTTTAGGTCAAGAGGATTGCTAATTACCAAATGAGCCATTTTTTCTTGCATAGGCAGTTCTGAGTATTCTTTAACAATTGAAATCCTTACCTCATGCCAGCCCTATCTCTAAAGAGTTGCCCTTGCTGCCTATTTTGCAATTTAAAAAAAGAGTGAAAGTACTATTGTCATGCATTGCAAATTACTATATTGGAATCATTGTCCATGGAGCCTCTCATTCATGAATAATATCCCACCTTGATTGAAAGGTTAAAGCCTTCCTAATTCTTCCTTTATGCTATCCAGGACATTAAAAAGTAAAAAATTGGATTGTATAACTGAGAATACAGAGAATAAAATGAAAAGTGCTCTGCAGTGGAAGTATGTTAGCTTCTTTAATGAATTCATTTGGTTCACTGTAGTTGTTCCTTCTCAGAACTTCTATGTCCTTTTTGGGGATAATTATAGTCATTTGCATCATGAATGCCTCATGATATGTTTGTAAGCACTATAAAAGTGGAAGTTAGGTTTGTGTTGGGGTGGTTGTGGGTGAATTTGAGGATAGTTGTATCCTTTACCTGATTTGAAGCCATCACTGTGTTAAGTATAGGTGAAACTCAAGAAATTAGAATATTGTGCAAAAGTTCATTTATTTCAGTAATGTAATTTAAAAGGTGAAACTAATATATGAGATAGACTCATTACATGCAAAGCAAAGATGTGTTTCAAGCCTGTGATGTGTCATGATTGAGAATGATTATGGCTTACAGCTCATGAAAACCCAAATCCACAACCTCAGAAAATTAGAATATTGTGAAAGGTTCAATATCTAGGCTCAAAGTGTCCCACTTTAATCAGCGAATTAAGCCATAACACCTGCAAAGGATTTGAGCCTTGAAATGGTCTCTCAGTCTGGTTCAGTAGGAATCACAAATCATGGAAAGATTGCTGACCTGAGAGTTGTGCAGAAAACATCATTGACATTCTCTATACGGAGGGAAAGCCTCAAAAGGTAATTGCAAAGGAAGTTGGATTTCCCAAAGTGCTGTTCCCAAAGTCCACATTAATAGAAAGTTATGTGGAAGGGAAAAGTGTTGGAAGAAAAAGGTGCACAAGCAGCAGGGATGACTGCAGCCTGGAGAGGATTGTCAGGAAAAGGCCATTCAAAAGTGTTGGGACTTTCACAAGGAGTGAACCGAGGCTGGAGTCAGTGCATCAAGAGCCACCACACCCACAGACGGATCCATGGACATGGGCCTTCAAATGTTGCATTCCTTCTTGTCCAAGCTGCTCGCTGAACAACAAACCTCAGAAGCATCTTACCTGGGCAAAAGAAAATCAGGATTGGTCTGTTGCTCATTTGGTCCAAAGTCCTCTTTTCTTGATGACGAGCAACTTTTGCATCTCATTTGGGAACCAAGGGGGACCAAGAGTCTGGAGGAAGGAATGGAGAGCACACACTACAGAGCTTGAAAGTCCAGTGTGAAGTTTCCACAGTTGTGTTTGATTTGGGAAAGCCATGTCATCTGCTAGTGTTGATCCAACTGTGCTTCATTAAGTCCAGGGTCAATGCGCTGTCTACCAGAGAATACTTGGAGCACTCATGCTTCCTTCCGCAGACGAGTTTTATTGGGGGATGCTGACTTCATTTTTCCAGCAGGATTTGGCCACCTGCCCACACTGCCAAAAGCACCAAAAACCTGGTTCATGAACCGTGGGATTACTGTTGCTTGATTGGGCCAGCGCAAAACCTTACCTGACCTGAATTCCCATAGAGAATCTATGGGGTATTGCCAAAGAGAAAAACATGAGAGACATGAGGACTGAACCAATGTAGAAGAGCTGAAGGGCCATTATTGAAGCATCCTGGTCTTCTTATAACACTTCAGCAGTGCCACAGGACTGATAAGCTTCCTGCCAATGCTGCATTAAGGCAGTAGTTGCTGCAAAAAGGGGCCCAAAACCAAGTACTGAGTACTATGCATGCTTTCCTACTTTTCAGAGGTCCGAAATGTGCTATGTACAATCTTGTTTTTATTGATTGGCATGTAATATTTCTAATTTTCTTGAGATTTGTGGATTGGGGTTTTTCATAACTGTAAAGCCATTATCATCTCAATTATGACACATCAAAGGCTTGAACTGTCCTTGCTTTGCATTGTAAATTGAGTCTATCTCATATAATTCAGTTTCACCTTCACCTTTTAAGTTGCATTACTGAAATAAATGAACTTTTGCATGATATTTTAATTTTTCGAGTTTCACCTATATTCTTTGCTTACCTATCATAATATATTCTACTGCTTCTGATGCAAAAGTTAGTTTAGAAGTTTAGGAATATTTGCATAAAAGGACATGTTCTCCAAAACACCAAGCTCCTTTCCTGGGTCATCAAAAGAGGAACTGTTTTGTATCCTCCTTGATTCTGAAGTGAGAATTCTTTTGCTAATACCCTGAAATATATTCCCAGGAAGTGCTCTGGTTTTCTTCTTGGCTTGACATTGGGCATTAAATAAAAATCCTGTCATTTTGCATCATGTCTGGTGCTAGTCAAGACTGTATATTTTGCCTTAATTTTTAAGGGCCAACCATGTTTTGTTTTACTTGGTCTGCTTCTATTGTACTTTGCTATACCTTGTTTATTTAATTGGTGATGGTTTTATATTTGGAGATCATTATTGGTCGCAAAGATAAACTGTACCCTTCCTTTAAAAACATATTGGTTGGTATTTTTATTTCTGAAATGGTTTTTCTTCTCATTGTAATACTAAAATTGCTGCTGTGAAAGCCCTCCCCACATTGTTGGCAGCAGGATGAGCAGTCAATTGTATTGGATATCTCTACAAGTCTGTTTCATTTTAGTCCCCATATCTCTGATGAAAAGAGTGTAAGATAAGCATGAAAATTAGTTGGGCATGCGGTTTGAACCTTCCATTTGCTACAAAACTCAATCCTGAAAAACAGTGGTTTCACAGAATTGTAATTGTAATTGTTATTGTGAAGCAGTGGTTTCACAGAGTTATTGTTTCGTGATATTGAGCATATGAGATGACCCAACTTTTTTGTGATTGCAAATGTGGACAGATAAGTTTCAGAAATAGTTTAAATATTAAATAATTAAAAGTTTAAAGCATTGACTTTTTATTGTAATATCAACTGTAAATTATGATCCTGTTTAAACTACTTATATGTACTGCAGTATCACTGTATGATCAAATGTGGCAAAAGTTCTTGAGTGTCTCTTGTTCCTTTTAGAAACGAGCAGGGAACATTCAGCTGGAATTAGTCTCAGGGAAGTGTGTACCTCTGGTTTCCTAAAAGCTTCATTAAAGCATGCCAAAACTATGGTTGCCTTAAATAATCAATTACTTTTAGTGGAGGCAGCAAATCTGTGAAAACAAACCAAATGATGTCACATCATGAACATTAATACAAATCAGCACAAGTTCAGCTTTGTCGCAGTTCAGGAAATGTACTATGATAGGCACAGAATTTTTGGCTCAAAACTTGATATACCATATTTTTCTAGATTTACTTGTGTTTCTTTATAAGCCTCTTTAAAATAAAGCATGAATAGCCTTCTGTCCTCAGATATTGGTGTCTTAATAAGCTACTTGGAAAGTGTGCAAAAAACCCGAAAAACAAATTCAAGTGATTTCAGGCAGCACTATTTATTTTCATACGATTTTTGCTGTCTGGATTACAAAATTGCTGGCGGTCTCTAATGTACTCATTGAGCTTAGAATTTTTTGATAGATGCCCAAAATGTATTATATTATGCCATTTTTGGCACATTTATTTTATCCTCTGTATGAATTTGCAAATTTGAATAGGCAAAACTTTTAAAGTTAGAATTCATGAAAGACAAGCAAAACAGTTATCATTTTACCAGTTTAGCAGATCAAAGTACTTTATTGCATGGATGGCTTGTGTGACTTTGTCTTGGATATCTACAGACAATTTCTGCTGGGGAGAAGATAGGCCCTACTTCTTATCCTGGAATTTATGGGCTATGGTAAACTACCTATATTATGTGCCTTTTCTGAAAATATGTCCCAGAAGGTTCCCCAGCTCTCCAAAGCAGCTTGAGAACTATGGAGTAGGGGGCATGGAGAAATAACTGCCTATCAGTCCTTAAATAGACAAAATGGAATTTGCCATGCTGTCCAGAAACCAAAAACATGCAATAATCCTAATGGTCACATGAGAAAAAAACCTAACCTTCAAATACTGCAAAGCCAGGGAACTTGTGCATATATTTATGAACTTCCCAGCCCTTCTTATTGCTGGCCTGGCTGCCTGACACTGTAATATAGTCGATTTTCTACATACCAGATTTGTTATTTTATGGCAAGTACTGTCATAAAATAATTAAGCATTTAAGGTCTCCTTCAAGCATATACACTGTGGCTTGTGGTGTTTCTAGCAGCTTGTTGGGGGCAGTATGCTGACTTTGTAAACTGCTTAGAGTGGGCTGTAAAGCACTGTGAAGCTGTATATGAGCCAGTGCTATTGCTATTGCTTAGGTGTTGTAAAAATGCTTTGATTAGATCTTGTGAATTGAATATTATATTTCACAAATATAGAAGTAAAGACAAATCAAAGTGGGTATTACAATGCTATTTTCAGGAGATATGTGCTGAAAAATACTTGTTAGTCCTCGTGTTAATGTAGAAGGCATTCACTTGGGAGAAGAATATGCAATAGAATATGCTTAGCAGCTTGTAAAATATCTAACTGTTTCAGGAAAGTTTGTTGCAGGAAGATATGGCACTAGTTTTTAGGCTGCAATGATGAAACTGCATTCAAGAGAACATGGTTTGCAATACTTGGGAAGGAGGTGGCTTTGATACTCATGGAGGTTGATTTTACTGGTTCTGTGGGTCTTGTTGATTGGCTGGATTCACACAATAGATTAAACCACAATGTAATTTATTTGGTTTTGGATTACTGTGCACAAAGCATTGTATGCTATCTAAATCCAATAATTAAACTGATTAAACGTACTGTATTATTATTACTATTATACTGTACATTCATCCTACTTTTTATATACTTTGGCCAACTCAAGATGCTGAACATAACAAATACACTGCTTAAAAAAAATAAAATAAGAACACAAAAATAAGACATCCTAGATCTGAATGAATGAAATATTCTTATTAAATACTTAGTTCATTACATAGTTGAATGTGCTGACAACAAAATCACACAAAAATTATCAATGGAAATCAAATTTAGCAA
>BHFT01026652.1:0-29314 GCA_004320025.1 Laticauda laticaudata
TGATTTGGATTGGTTCCTAGTGAACCAATCCAATGCCTACATTAGTTAACCAATCAGGTTTGCACATTTTGGAGTAAACCAATTTACATGTAGAACAATTTCTATTAAGGAAACAAGCAGCAATGCCATTGTGCTATTTCTCATAAGTGTGCAGTGTTTTTATTTATATCTAAAAACTGTATGGGTGTAAAGGCTTATAACACACCCACATGCACATCTCACTGTCACAAACACATATAAAACACACCATCGGAACCTCACTTATTCTACTGTATAAAACACACAGAATAGTTTTAGACTGAAAACTCTTAATTTTCAGTTAAAATAAAACAGAAGCATCCCAGTGCCCGTTGCCACCAATATGTCCATGACAACTTCTATTGATGCTTCACAATTTGACTGTGTTATGTGTTTATTTTTTGTTTTGAAGTGTTAAAAAGCATCAATGTGCTTTTCTTTTTTTTATTAGAAAATTACTTTATTAAAGTATTATATGTTTATTAGTTGGCTGTAAATAAAGGTGGCTGCTACAGTGTAAAACTCTGATTCCAGGGACACCTTTATTTCTAAAACTATCTCTCTAAAGGTATTTTTGCCTTAATAGTACTACCACTAGCAGTTAGAGTTACATACTGCTCCAGAGTGCTATACAGCAATCTGAGTGGTTTACAGCAGTGGTCCCCAACCTTTTTTGTTCCAGGAAGCAGTTTCATGCAGAAACACTTTTTCAAGGACCGGCAAAATCAGTTCTTCCCCAATAGCAAAGGGCTTCTTTACTATTTCTTTACTAAAAACATATTTTTATATATATTTTAATCACGNTTCATTCTTTGCGGCCCGGTACAAAATGATCCACGGACCGGTACCAGTCTGGGGCCTGGTGGTTGGGGACCCCTGGTTTACAGAGTCAGCCTCTTGCCCCCAACAATCTGGGTCCTCATTTTACTGACCTCGAAAGGACGCAAGGCTGAGTCAACCTTGAGCCTCACTAGGATCGAACTTTAGGCTGTGGGCAGAGTTTGTCTACAATACTGCATTCTAAGCACTGCACCACAAGGCTTTTAACTCTTAATTTATTCCATAGACACTCTCAGGGAGTAAACAGAATTGATCAGATGGTTCTTTGTTATATACCAGAAAAGTTTTCACGAGTTAGAACAAAGCTAAGATAAATTGGGGAGTATAGACATCCTGAAGGATGTAAGAAGCAATGAGGAGGGTCTCTCAACAGAGGTGAAATGCTGCTGATTCGGCCTGGTTCCCCCGAATGTTACCAGTTCAAGTGAACTGGTAGTCAAAAAAATACCACTGCTTTGGAAGAACTGGTATTTCTGATGATCAGCTGGGCAATGATCAACTGTGCCACACAATTTAGATTAGCTAGAAAGCAGAAAATCATCGGATTTCTTGCTTTCTAGCTAATCTAAATTGCACAGCACAGCTGATGTACTTACCCTGGAAGGTTTCAAAATGCTTCTTTTTTCAGCACCCAGGAGGCTTCCCTGAGGCCCAATAGGCCAAAAATGGGGCATGGGGGGATGCTGTGAAAGAAAAAAAAAAGAGTTTTGAGAAAAGACTTTTGACCCCCCCCGTCCCATAACCACATAGCCACGCCCAGCAGCCCATGCCCACCAAGCCACGCCCACAGAACCAGTAGTAAAAATAATTGAATCCCACCATTGCCTCTCAACTATTTACCTGCATGTTAACTGGTGTTTTCTGACTGGCCACCATCATTGTGACAAACATTTTGTGAGACTATCTGTCCAAAAATTCCACTATGTCCACTAGCAATGCAAATTCTCAGAAGAAATAAAATGCTGGAAAGACTTGGAGAATGGCACAATTCACTTCCAGTGGTATCAAGTGATATTTTAGAGTGCTGTTTTAAACACAAATATGAAGTGAGGAAGATTCCTAGAGATTTCTTTTGGAATTACAATTCACATAATATTTCATTTACATTAATCAGTGTTAACCAGATTTCCTTCTTACCAAAGTTTTCTGCCTTAAAATCAAATTAAAAATGCTTATACTTTGGGGTCTTTTAAAAGTTTTTTCTCTTTTTTCCTCCTATTATCTTTAGCAGTGTAGAATAGAAGTGAATTTTTCTTTCTGATACAGCTGAATTTCTTCTCAGTATTGCCAATTAAAAATGTGTGGCGTCTTCTCTATCTGTTTAAAAAGTGTTTTGGTTTTATAAATTTAATTGTGTTCTGTTTAGTAGTATTACAATAGAAGATACTTTCTTTTACACTGTTATGATATGCTTCGGAATATCATAACAGTGAAAAAAAAGTCTCTTCTATTGTAATACTACTAAGCAAAACATAAATAAATTGAAATGAACAAGGTCTGTTAGTTGTTCATATGAATTGTGTTCATATGAATTCAGAAGAACTGTGAAAGGATTCTGCTCACACTTGTTTGTAGCTTCCAGTGTGGAGGTAAAAATGGAATATCATATTATGGTCTAGGCCAAGAGACAGGCAGTTTCCATAATTTGAATGTTGGCTCCTTTTTCAAGCCCAAACAAAATTTAGTCAGTGTAGTCTTGTTCTATAATGTCTACAGAGAAGTGATACTTGGAAGGACAGTGTAAGCTTTGATTTTTCAAAAGCTGATGGGACAAATGAGTAATGATTTAAACTTTGCTATAACTTTGACAGAAACTGAGTCTACATTGTTCTATTCATCAAAGGCTTTGGTGGTTTGGAAACATTATTTTGATCCTGCCTGTGGACTTTTTCCCAAGGCCAATAAAATTCATTAAACAGATTTCTTTTCATGGTGATATAATTTCCCCTTTATGAACAAGCCCTGAAGTATCACTGCTGCATAAAAAAAAGTGAGAAGAAATAACTTGGGATGTATTTAAACCCTTTCATTTGCAAACCAAACATAATTAGGACTTGCAGAAAGAAAAGATAGTTTTTATATGAGGCAGGAAACATCTACAATGGGTTACTGTGCTCTTAAGTGATATGGTTCATCTCTTCTTTTTGCCTTTTTCACAAACAGACTTGATTCAACAGAGACAAAGAAACCTGTTACTCTCCATTCATTAATAAAGTACAGCTTCTTATTTTTCTGCTGATCAGCCCTGCTGGATAGAATTGATGGAAGGTGATAAATCACAGATTCACTATTCCATGACCATTATTAGATCAAGAATTTATCTCCATCCAACCTGTTGTAAGAATGAAAATTACTGTATAGTAATAGAGAGCCCTCAGTTCTCCAAAGTTCTTGGATATCAATTTTCAATACCCATCATATACTGATGAGGAGTGAAAATCCAACATCTGATGGACCATACATTTCTCATCAATGGAAATGTTAAATTTATGTTTTACCAACAAAGAAATAAAGGCAGACTAGTATAGATCTATTTCAAGCTATTTAACTCTCATTAGCTAGTCATACCCTTCTGGGATTCGAACTGGGGCTACTTACATATTAGGTAGATGTATTAACCTCAAAACCATGGGTTCTCCTTGCTTTGTCATCTATACCAGGGGAAAAATTAAGTATTTTTTCTCCAGTGAGACCAACCTGATCAGATCAACTTGATCTACTCAGTTATGGGATGGAGCTTACTGCTTCCACTCTCACCTTTCAGCCCCAATCCAGGACCCTTCACAGTCATTTTCGTGATGGACTATTTTTATGTTAAATTTATGTTTTACTGACAAAGAAATAAAGGGATACCACTATAGGTCTATTTCAAGCTATTTAGCTTTCATCGGTGAAAGCAGTATATACTCCATCCCATAACTGAGTAGACCAGGTTGCCCTGATAGACTGGTCCCACCAGAGAAAAAATACTTCATCAATGGAAATAACCTAGATTTGTGTAGTTGTATTAAACAATGACATCACTTGTATCTGAATGCTAACTCTGGTTGATGAGAATTATTTTAAATATCTGGAGGTCAAGCCTAACTCAGATAGATGAAGATTACTTTCCAGTTAGTATGTGGAAATCTTCGTATAAAGTTGTGTTTCAGGTTCTATTGCTGGAAATGGTCCAGAGAAATTCTGACATAGAACCTCTCTGCCCTTCGTACTCTTCCAGAGAGTTCTTATGGTTGCTGTGTTTTTCTGTGCTATTGTTTTTCTGCTTATGTCTGATGTTTAAATTTATTGCTTTTGGACCTACTATTTCTTTCTAAGTGTTTTGGTTTATTGATTTTGCTTCAATAGCCTGTTCTATTTTTAAAAGAACAGGATGGATCCAGTCTGCGCTTGTCCCACTTAATTCCACTGATTTCAGTAGAATATTTATATGGCCAACATAATCTGGATTCAATATATTTTATTGAAATATATATTTTAAATTTACCTTTAAATATATAAAGGTAATAAAATACCAATATGTTTTAAATTTACCTTTTTCATCAAAATAAGGAATTAATACATATGTTAAAGTGAATGCAATAATTTATCTCTATTTACAAACTCGAGTTTCTTTCTTAAACCTCTGCCACAAGTCATATCGGCTTTAGCCAATATACAGTAGTTCAAAGCACAAATCTGCTGTGTTTGAAATAACATCCTTACATTTGTTTTCTTTGCTGTCGGAGTATTTTTTTGACTATGAAATATGAAACAACTCTTACCATGCAACACACTTAATTCTGGAATTTAACTTGTATTAATATTTACTGTGAAAGTGGATATGAGGATATAAGTTTGCGTATGTACAGCACATGAATATTCTGGTTTCAAATAATACCTTAGCCAGTCTATAACATAGTCCTTTCAACAGTTCCAAGAAGGCTCCATACCCATTTGCACCACTCAGGTGACCCTGAGGACACAGATAAACCTCCAAGTGGCCTCAATGACTCTCTAAAAAGAATGCAAATGACCAGCTGTCGGCAAGGAATATAAATCCTTCCATTCCCCACCATCCAGTCAGAACTGAAGAAAGCTCCTTGGATGAGAAGCGAAATGTCTTCATAGAAAAACCAGGAAGTCCAGTTGCCTCTTCAAAAAGCATCTTGGGATTACCATGACCTGGAGGACTGAGGATCTCCATAAACATCTATTTCTCAATGCAGTTGATGGTAGACCTGATTCCCATTCCACACCCTTAATTAAAAGAAAGATGCATTGATCAGATATCCCCAAAGCAATGGTTCTTATTTCTATTTGTCTCACTTCTCCAAAGAACAATTCATATATTTTTTAGTCAATGAAATCCAATGTCAATTATATCATTCCTGTTAAGGCCTTCCAGGCCTATGCTTATAATTAATGGGTGTACAAAACATTTTGCAGCTTGAATGCTGTACCTGGCCTTTGGATTACATGAGGAGATGGACAGCATACAAATGTAATAAATAAAATAAAGTGTTGGAAGCTGGACTCCCAAAAGGAGGAGGAGCAGGAAAACAAATGCAGAATATAGTACTAAATTTGATTTAATCTTAGCTCCATTAGATTTAATTAATAACAAGCACTATGATTCCTGCTACCATGTTTTTCACATTATAAGGCCGGGCCTTATATTTTTTTGCCGGCTAGGCCATCTTTTCGGGGGTGACTTAATTCCCCCCCTTGCATCCTTGGGTGGGCGGGCAGTGACATCTTTGGGTTCTTTTCGGGAGACTTTTTCCTTCTCCCTTGCTGCCACGGCGTTAGAGGAACGCCGTGGAGTTTGGTGGCAGCCACGTGCGGCCAATCAGGGCTCCTCCCTGCAAACGGAGCCCTGAGGAGACACTTGGCTTCAGGCGTTCCCGTTGCCGCGTTCCGAGGGAAGACGCTCGCCGAGAGGATCTATCCTCTCTCTCTCTCTCTCTCTCTCTCTCTCTCTCTCTCCGCAAGGTCTGCGCTGCGGCTGAGGAGAGGAGGAGGCTGTAGCCAGTTTCTTCTGCTTGCTGAGAGATGAGGAAGCCCTGGCTTTGCACAGCAAGCGAAGTGCTGCTCGCCCGGGTGAGATTTGGGAACGAGGGGCAGGAGGAGGCATGCATGCACCCGTGACTCGCTTTCCCGGCTCTGCCCAGTTCGCACGGCTCTGGCGCGGCCTTGCAGGATGAGGGATGGTCCCGCGGGGAGGTGCTCGCTGCCTTGGTGAGAATTCTGTCGCTGGGAAGGAGGCGCCGCCTGTCAGCTGCGCTGGTGCCCCAGGCTAAGCTGACAGGTGGGTCCTCCTTCCCGGCGGCAGAGATCTCACCAAGGCAGCGAGCGCCTCCCCACCAACCCTCTGCTCATCCTGCCAGGGCCACACCAGAGCCGTGCGGGCTGGGCAGAGCTGGGAAAGCGAGCCATGGGTACATGAATGCTCCTCCTGCCCCTCGTTCCCAAATCTCACCCAGGTGAGCAGCGCTTTGCTTGCTGTGCAAAGCTGCGGTTTCCTCACCTCTCAGGAAGCAGAAGGAACTGGCTGCAGCCTCCTCTCCTCAGACTGCAGCGCAGACCTTGCGGAGAGAGTGGAGAGAGAGAGAGAGGGGGGGGAAGAGATCCTCTCAGGCAAGCGCATTTCCTTGGAACGCAGTGACGGGAGCGCCTGAAGCCAAGTGTCCTCCTCAGGGCTCCGGTTGCAGGGAGGAGCCCTGACTGCCGGCATGTGACTGCACCAAATGCCGCGGTGTTCCTCTAATACTGTGGTTAGCAAAGGAGAAGCAAAAGCAACGGTGGCGAAAGGTCTCCCGGTATGAAGTGCCCCACCAACGCAGGCAAGCACCATATCCAGGCATGCAAGTACTTCCTAAATGCAAGCCCCCTGCCAATCCCCCCCATTTCGCATGTTTAATATTGGCCTTAATTTGGGGGGAGGGCTTAATTCAGTTTTATAAAATAAAATTGAATGCCTATAAAACATGGTGGGGCTTCCTATTGGTGGAGGCCGTATTGTTGGAGAAACACGGTATTTATATTTTAAATATTCCCTTGTTGGATTAAAAATCACCACTCTCATTGGGGCACATTTGGATGGATTCTGGGAACTGTCCCAAGGACAAAGTCTTGCCTTCGGCATGAAAGCTGGCTGGGTGACTTTGGCCAGTTACTCTGTTAGCCCACAACTATTTGTCTTAGGCAACAAGTCAGTTAGTAAATCCCTGTCAGAACCCATGGGTCGACACTCACTAAAAGCCCTTGTGAGAAAATGCTAGGAAGCGGGGGAGGGGGGGAGAAGTAAAGCACTATCTGGGGTAAGTAATATTTTTACATGGCAAAACTGTCCTTGCAATGTATTTTATCTTGTATAAAACCTTCTCTTGTTACTAAAAGCTAAACATCATAAGTCTACATCTGATTTACTCCATACCACGCGTGCAAATTCATTGGAGAAGTCAATGATGCTAGGAATGGTTAGTGGAAGAAGAACAAGGGGCAAGCAAAAAACAATCTGATTTCATAGCATCCAATTTGATACAAAGCTGAACATCCAACAACTGAAAGAATCTGTGCTAGACAGGGTAGTCGAAAAAGTCACCAAGAGTCGGACACATGACTAAATGGTTAAAACAACAATGAATATATTTTCTCAATGTGAACAATCAATAATTGAATAGTTCAGTCATTGTTTGTTGTTTTTCCATTCCAATCAAAAGTAATGGGGCTACTCTTTGGAAGTTGAATTAATCCCACTCCTTTCCCACACCTTTTTCTCTAACCAGGAGAGGCTGCTGACTTCATTATGGAAGAACACAACAGTTCTGCAGAAAGCTCCCTGCTGAGCCCAGGACGGCACGTTGCCATTAAGTGTGGGTGGCTGAGGAAGCAAGGAGGTTTTGTGAAGACTTGGCATACTCGCTGGTTTGTACTCAGAGGGGAGCAGCTATATTACTTCAAAGATGAAGATGAAGCCAAACCTTTGGTAAGTGCAAAAAGGGAGTGCATGGAAAAGAAGACAGAGAATTAGAGGGGAACGCGCGTGGAAGTTGTTTTTTTTTAAACCTTAGATCTCAAGACGGGAGTACCCCAATTTCAATCTCTCCCAGCCAACACAGCCATGAACAATGGGTTGATATGGAATATGCTCAGAGGTGGTATTCAGCAGGTTCTGACCAGTTCTGGAGAACCAGTAGTGGAAATTTTGAGTAATCCAGAGAATTGGCAAATATCACCTCTTGACTGGAGATTTTACAGTGGCCTTCCCTTGCCACACCCACCAAGCCATGCCCACAGAAGTGGTAGTAAAAAAAAATCAATTCCACTACTGAATATGCTACAGCATCTCTTGATGCAGGGGTGTCAAACTCAAGGCCTGTTGGCTGGATCTGGTCCATAGGGTGCTTAATCTAGCCTGCAGGACCACCCTGAAACAGCGAAGGACCAGCCCATGGTCCTTGGAGATCGGGACCTCTGCTTTTGCTGGCAGAGGCAGGAGGCTGTCACAGCCGAAAATGGGGCCCTAGGAGGCTGCACGTGGGCCCCATTTTCGCTGGCAGAGGACTAGCAAAACAAATTAAAAAGAAAACAAAAGGAGAAATGTTTCCCCTTTTGCATTTGAGCATCCGAGAAGGGACAGGAAAGAAGGAAGGGAACGAGGAAGGAAAAAAAAGGAAAGAAAGCACAAAAGGAAAAAGAAGGAAAGAGGGGAAGGAAGGAAGAAAGGAGAATGAAGAGGAAAGGAAGGAAGGAAGGAAGGAAGGAAAGAAAGAAAGAAAGAAAGAAAGAAAGAAAGAAAGAAAGAAAGAAAGAANAAGGAAGGAAAGAAAGAAAGAAAGAAAGAAAGAAAGAAAGAAAGAAAGAAAGAAAGAAAGAAAGAAAGAAAGAAAGAAAGAAAGAAGGGATTATAATGAGAAGGAGGGAGGGTCTGAGGGAACTCTTGCCTTAGCATTTGGCATCATAGGTGGGTGCCCTTGACATGAATGATGTTTAGCTGGCCACACCAGCCCCCTCCCCCAAGGTCAACCCTGATATGGCCCTCAGTGAAATCGAGTTTGACACCCCTGTCTTGGTGGCACTAATTTAGGGAAGGCAGAAGTCCAACAAAGACTTCTTCCAAATTTTGCAAATTTTTATTTCTAATATATTCTCTCACTAGTTGCCAGCACAGCTATAGGGTTCCAACTTGATATGCTATTTAGTCTTAAAGTTACGCGGGGGTCATAAGGGAGATCTTGTTGTGTTTTCTGTTTCTTATAGTCTCCTGCCATGCAATGCACTTTGTTATGGAATTAGGTCAGAGGAAAGTCTGGAGTTTTTAAAAAGTAAGAGCAGTGTATTTGTGTGCTCTGGCATGTTTGTGGAAGGTGATATCGGGACAGCAAAACTGGAGAAATGACATTTATACACATTCAAAATTGAAGAGAGGGTTGGAATTCAAATGTGACTTCTTAAAAAAACCCACACAACTGGTTTCTTCCTCTATTCAGCTGTGGGTGGTTATTCTAATGATGTTCAAAATGAGATAATTAGTTTCTGGGTCTCTTTGTGATTCTCAAACATGAAATCACTTTGAATCAGGGTCCCTTTGATACTTGGTGTGATTTTTGAACTCTATAAATTGCAAGTGCCTTCCTTTCAGAATCGCCAAGGCTGATTGTACTGTTAAGCAAAGTAACCCAGTCACTGTGCTGATGTTGAGAGAACACCATGTTTTTGGAAAATAAAATTATGTGTGCCCATACATACGGTTAAAGTTAGGTTTAGGGTGCTGATGTAATATTTAAGAGTAGGCCACTTGTACCGGAGTCCTCGATTTACAATAGTTCATTTGGTGACTGTTCAAAGTTAAAACAACACTGAAAAAGTGACTTATGACTGTTTTCCACACTTTTGACCATTAACACCTCTCTCCAGTCTGCCTGGAAATTCTACCATAAGAATATGGAGGATTTGTGTGATTCCTTTGAGGAATTCTCTTTAATTCTCAGAGGCTGAAGATTAGAATATTGGTACCAGGATTTTTAATTTTCATTGATTTTAATATTCAATGTGAATTTTCTTGGCCAATATCTGAAAGAGATGGAGGTGATGGTGGTGATGTATTTGACCTAATATCTCATTTCTCCATCATACGTAAGAGTGATCGATACATTGATAGCAATCGCACTTGGACCTATATCACTTCATAATGCTTCACAGACCTCCCTAAACGGTTTACAGAGTCAGCCTATTGCCCCCAACAATCTGGGTCCTCATTTTACTGACCTCAGAAAGATGGAAGGCTGAGTCAACCTTGAGTCAGTGAAACTCAAACTGCTGGCAGCCGGCAGTCAGCAGAAGTAGCCTGCAGTACTGCATTCTAACCACTGTGCCACCACAGCCTTAATGGATTTACCTGTTGAAATACACTCTTCAACATTTTATGTGTGATCAGTATTTTAAAAGTTTAAAATAATAATAAAAAGATCAGTAGCCATGCAGAATCGAAAATGGTACTTCCTCCTATAATTTGCTCATTTCTCTTGTTGAGATTCAATTATGGATCTCAGCCTTGAAATGATTTCTAAACAGGAAATGTAACCCCTCACTTACACATTTAGAATGCAGGTGTTGGTTCTCAAATAGGCATGAGATAGGAATATGATAGGTTGTATACACAGGAGGGAAATCACCAGAAAACAGGGGGGGGAAAAGCTGAACTGAGCACAAATGTATAGATATGTATCCTAGTCTAATTCTTTGTGATGTGATGACTTTCACACACGGTAATCATGAAAGAAATGGTCAGATTAGTTCAGACTAATTTATGATTTTTAAAGGTGACCGAAGCATCTTTAGCTGCTACTTCATTTCACTCTTCTTCTTCCTTCTCCACCTTTTTTAAAACCCATAAATGACATGGTTTTGGTGGTTTTCAGTAGTTCTATTGTAAATACCATCTCCTTGAATGCCAGTTGATTATGTGACATTTAAGGCACCTGGACTTTTCAGAATCAAATACTGTTCAAGAGGAGCCAATTTAAAATGGAAATCTCCTTCTACCATTCACATAAACGAAGAAGAAGCCTATTTGAATAGGTTTTTTTTACAAAGTAACAGCAACTTAACTGACCCTAATCAGTTTTTTAAAAATTCTGAATAGCTGAATGCCAGACCTCACTTGATGATGGTATTTATCCTGTTGCAAGGTCCAAGGTGAGTTAGACATACAAATGTCTTGCGAAGCATCTGAAAGCAGGACAAGAAGCAGAGAATAGAAACTAATCAAGGAGAGATCCAACCTAGAACTAAGAAGAAATTTCCTGACAATTAAAACAATTAAACAGTGGAATGACTTGCCTCCAGAAAGTTGTGGGTGAAAAAGATGATTAGGGACTGAAGGCTAAAACATATAAAGAACAGTTGCTGGAATTGGGTATGTCTGGTTTAATGAAAAGAAGGCCTAGGGGAGACATGATAGCAGTGTTCCAATATCTCAGGGGCTGCTACAAAGAAGAGGGGAGAAGGTTCAATCTATTTTCCAAAGCATCTGAAGGCAGGACAAGAAGAGATAGATGGAAAGTAATCAAGGAGAGAAGCAACTAAGAATTAAGGATAAATTTCCTGACAGTGAGAACAATTGATTAGTGGAACAACTTGCCTCCAGAAGTTGCCAGTGCTCCAACTCTGGAAGTTTTTAAGAAGAGTTTGGATAACCATTTGTCTGAAATGCTATAGGGTTTTCTGGCTGAGCAGGGGGTTGGCTCAGAAGACTTCCGAGACCCCTTCCAATTAACAGATTTATGGTATTGTTCTAATATATTGTTACTGTTAACTAATCTGAATGTTTTGCTGGATCCATTTTGTACCCTAATCCTTTTAAAAGACATTATCCATTACTGGTTATTCCTACTATGATGAACAATCCACCGTTGAAATTCTTAATGAGCCTTGCCATCTGGTATGGGATTCTCCACTGTGAAACATGAAGGGTGTTCTATATGTAAATGGTTGACTCCAAATATACAAATCTGATTGGCCAAGAAAACTAAGCATTGGATTGGTTCACTAGGAACCAATCCAAAGAGCTGCTGATTGCGTTCACTAGGAACCAATCCAAAGAGCTGCTGAAAGGCCGGCAAATTTAAGCAACTGCCATAGGCTACAGCAGGCAGGCCAGCCTGTATAAAGGCTGGCCTCGGCTGTCAGCCAAATGTTCCTCGTTAATACTGACTGAGGTGTAAATAAAGGCCTTTTGTTGTTGGAACTCCCGGTTTCTTAGCGCGTGCGTGTGTGTTTGTTCCGAACAAACACTGGCGACGAAGGTGGTACTGTCCTGAATGCAAACTGCAGCGGTGATAAGAAGCGCCAGACGCCAGCAGAGAATGCCTGGAAAACAACGCCAGCCGCCTGCACCCTCTCAATCCAAACAAAGAGGATTGGTGGAGTCATATACAGATCGCTTCCAAAATGTACTGTGAGAGCCAATGAAATGGAAGACATTTCCAGAAGGCAACGCATCGCGAGTGTGTTTTCTCCTACACCACTGCCGACTCAACGGGGTTTCAAGATGGGCAAACCCGGCCCTGCCGAAAGCCCCCGAGACATTAAACAACTATACGTGCCAGAATTGCAAAGAATTCTCAAACACACTAGCTCGCGTGGTGTCAAATCTAATAAGCGACACGGGAATTTTACCGCAGAGACCAGAGAAGAGGGAGCGGGAGACCGTTCCGATTTCTTGCCTGCTTTGGGCAAATAGGGGTGAGATGTGATCTGAACATCGATGACAGCATGAGGGCATCGCGTGCGTTGTTGGGCTAAGAGCCTAATGCACAGACCCGTAATTAACTCAACAAGCCCAACATCACCATGACAGAAGCCATCCGCCGAAGCCACGGGCCGCGAACCTGAAAGAAATCGGCTGGTCACAAATGAAGAAGAGATGAGACACACACAGCGAAGAAACAACCCCAGCCCCAAAAGACAGAAAAGCAGGCCTACCACCACCTCCCACTACGAGTTCGGGAGAGGCAATCGATCGAAGCGAAGAAGACGACAGATCCACCGTTATTCGGAACAAAAAAAGAGTCACGAAAGAAGGAATTGGCGGGAATGCGCCGTGCTGCGAGGAAACCTATGGCCCGACCGAACTGAACAATTTCCGACGCTTATCGGCAGGCATTGCAAGAAACGAGGGGCATATTCGAAAAGGTCTGCCCAGAAACAGAGAAGCTACTAGCCTTTACCGAGACCGCTGAGTGAAATTCCCCATACAAGCTGAGCCCTAAGACGAGCCCGGAGAGAAAGTGGCAACAAGCGAGAAGCGAGCCAATATGCACCAAACTGTCACTATAGAGAGCGCTCAGACGGAAGTGGAAGAAGATTAAATTACGTGTAAAAAATCGAAGCGTAAAGCCCTGCAAACGGAGTGGCTGGACTCGGTGGTCCTTCCCTTTCTATGGTATCGTGACGCGACACAATAAAAACAGCTAGTCCCAGACATCAAACCGAAGAGATTACAAAAGCAACCTCTAGATCCTCAAAGACTACCCAGGGAAACCGAATCCTGCTGAGTCGGCACATGGGACATTTTCGGTTGCCTTATAAACAACACATCAAAATGCTGCGCTGACTATAGTCGACCGAAACAGAACCGAGCCTCCTGGCGCATTCGAATGCGTTCGCGCCATTGGGCATCGGATGACCGCGGATCGATCGACGTGACCAACGGCTGGGAAGATTGACCTCATCCGTGAATTCCAGGACGTTTTGACGGCTCACTGGCTAGTATCGGGCCGACAATCCCCATTTCTTTAGTCATAGACCCCCAAATAGCCCCACGAAGAATAAAAGCCAGGCAGTCCCCTTTGCACTAAAGCAAAGATAGAGAACAGCTAGACAAACTTAATAGCCCAGGGGGTGCTAGAAAACCTGTGGACCATGCCAAGTGGGAAACGCCTATTGTCACCCACGCCATTAAAAACCTGACGGTCCATTAGAATCTGTGGTGACTAGAGGCTACCCCTGAAACCCCCCCACGCTTACAACCCAACGCATTACCCGGGCAGCTTATCCAGCATTTGCTTCACTCTCTGGGAAAGGGAAAGTTTTTGCAAACTCAACTTGGCCATAAGCTATTCAACAACTCCCAGTGACCCAAAACAGCAGGAAAAGCACCAGACTATAGTCCACCCATAAGGGCGCATTTCAAATGTCCCACCGACTCCAATTGGGAGTAAGCGTGGGCCCCGGCGTTTTCCATTAGTCTTGAGTGGAACGCCTTCCTAAATTGGCATTACAATGGAGTCGTTCCCTATTTCGACGACATCCTAATCTCGGGCAGAGACCGAAACATCAAATAAGAAAACAGACCTCAAAGAAAGTATTTAACAAATTAGGGAATCTGGCTCTCAAGGTAAAGAGAAAGTGCTGCCTAATATACAGAATAGCGTCGAATTCCTGGCTGATTCAATAGACGGGAAGGGTATCCACCCCACAGACAAAATAATTAAACAATCAGAGAAGCACCTGAACCCAAGGAACAAAAATCCGAACTACAAGCATTTTTTATGGGACTAATTAATTTCTATCATGTGTTCCTGCCAAACAAGGCCACGTATAGCAAGAAACCGTTGCCACCGCTCTGTTAGACAAGAAGCCAAATTGGACCTTGGGTGTCAACAAAGAAAAAGAAAAACCTTCCCAAATAATATAAACAAGCTTGTAACATCAACAAATCGTTTCTTCATCCAATTAGCAACACACTTCGCGATTAAGAGTGACCGGACGATGACCTCACATACGGAGTAGGTGCCATCTGAGGCCACCAACTCCTGATGGCAGAGAGCACCCGGTACGCATATTATTTCTAGGACTCCTATCCAAAACCGACCGAAATTACAGCCAACTGCCGACAGGGTATAGCCCTAAGCAATAATCGCTGGGTAAAACGCCTCGACGAGTACTTATACTGGAGCGGGACTTTTCAAATCATAACGGATCACAAAACCGGCCGTTAGATTGCGGGCATATCTTGGCGGGAAACAAGCCAACGCCATAATATCGTGTCCCCAAGATATGACTAGATGCGTCAGAGTTTTCTCTAGCAGCTAATTCCTACACCTCCGACACGCATCGCAGGAAACAAGTTTCCCCATGTGACGCTTTGAGCAGAGCTACTCTTTACAGCAACCAGTCATGGAAGACCGGCAGCCAGCTGATGACAACACTACAACCCATTGAGAACTTCCCGCAAGTCTACCATTTCAGCTTATGATTCGCAGAGCCACCGCGAAAAGACTCATGGACTGCCCGCTGTTCTTAGGCTGGGTAGGTAAAGGCTGGCCGTCGAGAACCAAAAAACTGAAAGCTTTAAAGACCTTTCCGGTCCAGACAGACTTGAACTTTTGAGCAAAGAGGGGGTTGTCTGTGGCGTGATCGGGTGGTCATTCCAAACCAAAATTACAACCCAAGGGTACTTAGGTGTTACATAAGGGCACCCGGAAGTAGTTAAGATTGAAAAGGCCTTGCCAGAAGTTATGTGTGGTGCGCGGGTTATTATAGGACATTAGAGTATTGGGGAGCTGCTTGCAACAAATCCCAGGGAATTAGGACCGTCCCACCAAAAGCACCGCGTTAAGGACTGGGAAACCCCTCGGGGACCTTGGTCAGAATTCACATTGATCTCGCCGGGTTCTACCAAGGACATACCTTTCTGATTGTCGTTGATGGCCTACTCTAAGTTGGCTTGAAGTAAAATCTTTTATGCCATCAATGACAAACAGAAAACTGTAATAAAAAAACCTGGACAACCTGTTTTGCCACCCATTGGTCTACGGACGTTCTTGCCTCCGATAAATTGGACCACAGCTAACCAGCATACATTTGAAGCAATACCTAGCTCCCCTAGGCATAAGACATGCCCTAACCGCTGCCGGCCGCACCCGGCTGCGAACGGCCAGGGCTGACGAGGAACTGGGTCCGGTTTACTAGAGGAAGGTTTCGAAAAGACATGGACGCCAGGGATGTCCAACCAGAAAGTAAACCCGTTTCTCAACACTCCAGCACATAACGCCCAAGTACCGTAACCCAATTAAAGTCCCCAGCAGACATTACTTTATGGGCGTCAAGTTTAAGATCCCATACGCTTGATAGATCCCTACCAGCCCAAATGTTCTCACTCCAGGAAACCCCCCTGACTCCTCTACTAGGGTTTAGACAATTCCGAACTAGCGATTTGTATACGCTAAAAAATTTTCGAGCAGGGGCGAACCGTTTGATGCGCTACCAGGACAGATTACCTCAAATCAACAGTGCCCCCAAAAATCCTTACCGATTAACAGTGGAGGATCGGCAGGAATGGAAGCGGCACCCATAGACCAGCTTCCGTGGTCCTGAATTATAGAAAGAACCACCAGACATTACAACCCATTCGCCAAAAAAAACCGACGCAATTGCAAACCAAGTCAAGTGGGGGGAAAGGCGATAGACAGTTAAATAAAGACCGTTTAAAACCACAAGGCCAATGAAACACTATAAATTCAAAAGCAGCAAAATAAAAAGACATACTGTTTGGAGAGCACTTGCTGTGAAGAGCCCAGTCGGAAGAGGCCAGCCAGGCCCAGCTCGACGGTCCTTGCCCAGAGGAAACGCGGGATGGAGCGGCAAAACCGCCAGCCAAAAGCCAACTCAGGCCTGGCGGCTAAAATGGCTAACCTCACCCTTCCAGACGGTTCCAAGGGAGATAGACGGAAGACACAGCAGCGCCCATCCGACACCGGTTCTCGAAGTTCTTCGCTAAGAATGAACGCGCAGTGTCCAGTCGATAGTCCGCGAAAAGCCCCACCTATCTGCGAGACTACGTTCACCACGTTAGGACTGAAACTTAAGAGGAGGGTGTTCTATAATGTAAAATGATTGACGCCAAATCTTACAAATCTGATGGCCAAGAAAACTAAACATTGGAATTGCGTTCAACTAGGAACCAATCCAAAAGAGCTGCTGACCAAGGCGGCAAAATTAAGGAAATGCCATAGGGCTACAAGCAGCAGGCCAGCCCTGGATAAAAGGCTGGCCTCAGCTGCAGCCAAATGTTCCTGTTAGTTACTGACTGAGTGTAAATAAAGCCTTTTGTTGTTGGAACCCGGTCTACCTCGTGTGTTTTCCGAACAAAACAAAGGTACATCAAGATATATAGACAATTGGAATACCTGCACTCTGCCAAACATTCTCCTCCTCCTTCCTTCTTCTTCTCTACAGCCATAGATAATAATACTTTACAATTACCAAATGCAAGAGAATATCTGTGTATCTCACATCCTACATGTTGGTTACAGAGGAACTAGGTTTTTCTTCCTGCCCTTGGAAAATTGTTGAGGAATACTGGGGAAAAAAAACATAATGAAGCAGATCATGTTACAATTTATTTATTTTTTTGCTTGTCTGAGAAAGCATGGAGAAAAGCAGCATGAAAACTGCAAATAAAGAAGAATAAGTTAATGCAACATGACAACAAATCATTTTCAAATGATTTGAACTCAAGAAGAATAGCAACATTTGAATTTTTCCAAGACTTTGTTCTATTTCATTACAATGGGCAAGGATTTATCTTCATTGCTGACCTGGTCATCTTATTCCTCATTCTCTTCATGTGTTTTATTTTGATTATATGTGAGCTTTGACGCTCATATAATCAGTGAATATCTAGCATGCTCCAGGTTCATAACACAATCATTGTTTGACAGTAGCTGACTAGAAAGTGTTTGCTGCTCTGTTTTNAATATCTAGCATGCTCCAGGTTCATAACACAATCATTGTTTGACAGTAGCTGACTAGAAAGTGTTTGCTGCTCTGTTTTGGAAGAGAACTAGGGATTTCCCACCATATTTGGTCTGCCTTTAAGCATATTCTGGCTGTTTTTTTAAAAAGATCCTTGCAGGCTCAGTGCTGATATGGACAGTTTCAGTTTTAACTGAGAGCTACAAGGAACAAAGCTTTGGTTGCCACAATATAAAAAAAGATGTTAACTCTAGAAGCAATGCAGAGAAGAGCAACAAAGATGATTAGGGGACTGTAGGATAAAACATACAAAGAATGGTTGTAGGAATTGGGTATATCTAGTTTAATGAAAAAAAAAAAAAAGGACTTGGGATAACATGATAGAAGTCTTCCAATATCTAAGGGACTACCACAAAGAAGAGGGAGTCATGCTATTCTCCAAAGCACCTGAGGGTGGGACAAGAAGCAACGGATGGAAACTAATCAAGGAGAGAAGCAACCTAGAACGAAGGAGAAATTTCCTGACAGTTAGAACAATAAATTGGTGAAATGATTTACCTCCAGAGGTTGTGGAGGATTTCAAAGAAGAGGTTGGGCAACCATTTGTGTGACATGGTACAGGTTTTCCTACCAGAGCAGGGAGTTGGAGTAGAACAGGGGTGTCAAACTCAAGGGCCACAGGCCAAATCCAGCCCATGGGGTACTTAGATCTGCCCTGCGGGGCTCATGGAAACAGTGAATGATTGGCCCGTGGTGCCTCTGCCAGCAAAAATGGAGCTCAGGAGGGCCACTCCCAAGCTCTGCTTTCGCTGATGGAGGGTTTCAGGAGGCCGTCGCAGCCGAAAACAAAGTTTGGGAGCCCGTTTTCACTGGCAGAGCGCTCTGGCCGCCACAGGCGCCCCTGAGATGAGTATCGTTGAGCTGGCCATGCCCACCCTGGCCATGGCAACACACCCCCAGGTCAAGCCCAACTCTGATGTGGCCCTCAATGAAATCAAGTGTGACACCCCTGGACTAGAAGATCACCCAGGTCCCTTTCAACTCTGTAATTCAGCCCTGTTCTGTCTGAAAGACTTTTGACACTTTTGACATGAGATACATTCCTGAAAACACTTTGCAATATATTTATAAAATCACATGCATAGCCAAACAGAGAAACATAAATGTATTGCAGAATGTTTTCAAGCATGTATCTCATCCCCTACAATTGTAGGAGCAGCTGTGAGATGAGCATAATGTTAACCTGGTTGAAACTTCCTTTTTTAAACAATTTCCACGCTACCATGGTATCACGAACATGACAAAAGCTGGAGGTTTTTCCATATAAGAGCAGCTGTCATCTCTACCGATGACCTCCCAGCCTGCTGGTCTTTGCAGTGTTCCTTTCCCCCCTCTGAAGTAGACACACACAGTAGACACTCACAGTTGTCAGGTCATGTGTGACCCTCCGCTGTCATTTTGTGATCTGAGGATATGTGAAGTCTTCAAGAGAAATCAGAGTATAAGGGTCACCAGAAGAAAAACATTGACCATCCCAACCTTTCGCCCCAACCTTTCAAAAAACTTTTGACAATCTGCCCGTTTCTATACGCCTTCCCTTCATACAGTTTAAAGGTCTATCCAACTTCTTGAAAAACATAGAAATGTTGTCAGAGTTTTTGCAGCACATCTGACTAGCACACAAGTCAATAATTCCGCAGGATTCATTTACATAAGAAACTTCTTTATATACAATATCATACAGCAAAAGTCAGCATATAAATTCAGGAACACGGAAGCAATATTCACAGAAGCAAGTCATGACAGACTAGGGGGGTCCAGAGGCCCAGAGGCCAAAATTTACAGAGACCTTGAAGTGTATATAATCTTATATACAGTTGAACAAATCAAAGCCTCCAAACTGTCACTTATGCCCCCCCCCCGTACAAAACAAATACTATGTTTCAGTTTCCAAGCAGCCCCATTGGCTGACCTGTTGCCATGTCTAATCCAGACAGTCCCCATTGGCTGATCTATTACCATGTGTATTCAGTCCAATTGGCTGACCTGTTGCTATGTTCTATATATCAGCTCTGGTGGCCTAGAGATGGAGCTCTTGTCTCAAAATCAGGAGGCTGTGAGTTCGATCCTAAGTAGAGGCTAATGTTTGGAATAGACTCTCCTGCTCGAGCAAGGAGTTGGACCAGATGACCTCTAAGGTCCCTTCCAACTCTATTATTCTATGATCTATTCCAGCCGGTCCAGTCCCCATTGACTGACCTGTTGCCGTGTCTAATCTAGCCAGTCCCCATTGACTGATCTGTTGCTATTTGTATTCTAGTTCATGAACTATATATTACTGACAAAATGTAGAAAAACGGACTAATCTGGGACTCTCAAGGTTTCACCATCCAGTTTCAGAAACAGCACAGGCTTAAATTCAGATGTCCACACATCTGTGGCAATAATTTGTTGGGACGTTCACTTCCCAATCAGCCTGATCTTTATGGCCCTTAAACAGTATTTGCACATCTTCCACTGGTATTAAGAATTGTCTTGCGGATAAAAGTACATCATCTATGGTTTAATTAAGCTACATTTTGCCAGATGTCCTTGTGTGAGAAGCTTGTCTTTTATGGACAAAGCAGGTTTTACAAGGGCCCTTATTTTGGCAAAATACATACTTTCCATCTCATCTAATTCGTGTAGAAAATTAATTAGCAGAGAAGTCCATTGAAAACATCTGTTAGGAGTTAATGGAGAACAACTGTCTGAGTTCAGTTGAATTTTAATTAAAATAATTTAAAACTTAAATTTATCAATAGAAATTAATGTGATCATTACATAAATTACATATATCAAAATGGAGCCGGAGACTTGTGGAAAACCTGTGTAGTTCTAGTTATTCGTGGGTAAATGAAAAAAGCCTTTTGGCAGAGTAGTTTTGGGTAAAAAAAGAAAAAAACTTTGTCTAAGACAAGGCTTCCAGTCAAGTAAATGTACTGAGAATTGAACTGCAGCCTAAGGATTCAATTAGATATGATATGGGAGAACTCTAATTAAAATCTGCATTTATCAAAATTGTAGCTATGGAGACAGGAGTCAAGGGGCATGAAGGCTCACAGAGATGGATTTTTCCCCTTCCATTTTAAAAACTGTCCCTTAAAAAAGTAGAAATTGAGAAGGAAAAAATGAACCGTTCATAAAATATCCGTATTTTTTGTTCAGGAGACAGAGATTCAGAAATTATTTTTGCTTTTAAAAAAAGTGTTAGTCCCCACATCCTGATCCTATCTCTCCTCCCTCAGTTGGAGTATTGTTTCTTTGAAAAATGAGTCTCATTGTATAATCTTACCTGTGTTTACTCACAAGCATGCCTCACTCATGTAGGCCCTTCAAGCTTTGAAAAACTCTTTTGAATTAAATACTGCAACATTTTTAGAGTTTAAAAAAGGAGATCAACTGTTTTTTTTTCCTGGTGGGAGACATATTCATCTTCAATCATTAATGTTCATTATCTATCTAAGATAGATAGATAGATAGATAGATAGATAGATAGATAGATAGATAGATAGATAGATAGAATCATCTATTTATCTATTGTGACCATTCAAAGTTACAATGGCACTGAAAAAAGTGACATGACTGTTTTCAGAGTTTCGACTTTTGCAGTATCCTCATGATTCCTGTGATCTAAATTCAGATTTTTGGCAACTGGATGGTATTTATGATGGTTACGGTGTCCCAAGGTCATGTAATCACCTTTTGTGACCTTCTGACAAGCAAAGTCAATGTGGATGCAAGATTCATTTAACAACTGGGCTACTAATTTATCAAACTGCAGTGATTCACTTAACAATTATGGCAAGGAAGATTGTAAAATTGGGTAAAACTCACTTAATGAATGTCTCATTTAACAACATAACTTTTGGGCTCATAAATTGAAGGTTACCTGTCCTGGCTGAGAATGTTGGCTCCAACCAGGAAAAATGTAGTTTCAGTTTCTAGCTACTTTTTGAAAAGTCACCTCTGAACCCAGTCAAAGTAGAAAGCCTAGGCCCTAGAGACTTAAACATAAAATAAGGCTCAGAACCATCACTTTCAAAAAACCAAGACCAAAACAGCCTAAGAAGCTTTTCAATCTTAGAGCAAAAGTGAAAAGCCAAGAGCAACAAATTATTCTAAATATATAGTTTCAGGAAGGGGATCTTATGGCTTTCCAGATGTTGCTAAACTACAACATCTTTCACCTTGGGCCATGATGTGGTAATTGCTGGGATGATGTTCAGCAACATCTGGAAGACCCATAGCAGCAGATTGAAGCAAAGAAAAACATTTTATTACATACTTAAAAGGCCAAAAGGAAAGGGTTTGATCAATCTTTCCAGAAAAGTTGTTCGTAACCAGAGCATATGTACATTGAGTGATTTGATTCATTTTATGAAACAAAAACATTAGAGTGTTTTTAAAGGAGTTCTTAAGTTCCAATAAAGGAGAATATTTGTAGTGATGGGTTGAAATGAGGAGTCCTTGGTATTTTCTGATCTTGGTTGTTTTCTTGCAAACATTTCATTACCAACCTAGGTAATATCATCAGCGCTGTTTTGAATGAATGAATGAATGAATTCTTTATAGATAGAATTATTTATTGGCCAAGTGTGATTAAACACACAAGGAATTTGTCTTGGTGCATGTGCTCTCAGTGTACATAAAAAGAAAAGATGCATTCATCAAGAAACATAAGGTACAACACTTAATGAAAGTCATAGGGTACAAATAAGCAATCAAATCATACAAGGAAACAATCAATATAAATCATAAAGATACAAGCAACAAGGTCAAGGGAAGTACTAATACCAATCTATAAAGCCTTAGCAAGACCACACCGAGAGTACTGCATCCAGTTTTGGTCACCACATTATAAAAAAGATGCTGAGACTCTAGAAAAAGTACAGAGAAGAGCAACCAGGATGATTAGGGGACTGGCGGCTAAAACATACAACGAACGGTTGCAGGAACTGGGTTTGGCTAGTCTAGTAAAGAGAAGGACCAGGAGAGACATGTTAGCGGTCTTACAATATTTGAGGGGCTGCCACAGGGAGGAAGGGGTCAAGCTATTTTCTAAAGCACCCAAAGGCCAGACAAGGAATAATGGATGGAAACTGAACAAGGAGAGATTCAACCTGGAAACAAGGAAAAACTTTCTGACAGTGAGAACAACCAACCAATGGAACAGCTTGCCCTCGGAAGTTGTTGGAGCACCATCACTTGAGACTTTCAAGAGATTGGATTGCCATTTGTCAGAAATGGTGTAGAGTCTCCCGCTTGAGTGGGGGGTTGGACTAGATGACCCACAAGGTCCCTTCCAACTCTGATTATCTGTATCTATATCTAGGTTACAGTCATACTCACATAAGTGGGAGGAGATGGGTGAAAGGAAGGATGGGAGGATTAATAGTTATAATAATGCAGACTTAGTTTGATGGTATTGAGGGAATTATTTGTTTAGCAGTGTAATGGCGTTCAGGAAAAAACTGTCCTTGTGTCTAGTTATTCTGGTGTGCAGTGCTCTGTAGTGTCGTTTTGAGGGTAGAAGTTGAAACAATTTATGTCCAGAATGTGAGGGGTCTATAGATATTTTCACAGCCCTCTTTCTGACTAGTGCAGTATACCGGTCCTTGATGGAAGGCAGGTTGGTAGCAATTGTTTTTTCTGCAGTCTTAGTTACTCTCTAAAGTCTGTGTCTGTCTTGTTGGATTGCAGAACGAAACTAAACCATAGAGGTCAGATGACAGACTCAATATTTCCTCTATAGAACTGCATTAGCAGCTCCTTGGGCAGTTTGAGCTTTTGGAGTTTGTGCAGAAAGAACATACTTTGTTGTGCTTTTTTGATGACGCTTTTGATGTTGGGTGTCCATTTTAGCAGAAGATAGCCTTTCATTTAACCCTGTCCCAAGTACCATAGTTAAAAGGCTTGGTAGATTCAAAACCAGTTGGATTTTTCTTCTGGATAAGCTTACAAAGAATTACAACATAATAGGATGCAAATGACAAAGGACTCATTTCTCTTATAACCATCAGAATAACACCCAAGCCTTTTCCTTGACTGATGTTACTTAGGCCAGATTTAAAAAAATAATCCCCTCCCACAATATGCTATGATCAAGGAAGCAAAATTTAAGTGCACACAGAGCTGAGAGCAGGGTGTTGAGTTTGCTGAAGGTCACAAAGAGAGCAAATTGTCCTCTATAGCCAACCTGCTCCTTGTTCTCATTCCAGTCACTTCTCCTTGTCAAATGTTTATCTTGTCGTCTTTTTTCCCACATGGTTTTCTACTCTGTGTATAAAAACAGCTGAAGATGACAGACATTCTCCCTCTAAGTGCAAGGTCGAGTTTAATGTTCAGTAAGCAAAACAGAGAGCATGATTTAGGTCATTTCCACATTCTGGAGAAGGAGCTTTTATTATGGCTGGTAACACTGGGAATCCAACAGGGAAGTAATGAGAGAATATCTATAATGTCGCATTCAGCTTTGAACTTTTCATTTTCATTTTCTTTTTTCATGTTTCATATAAGATAATATTGCTTTCACTTCTACTTTGTCATATTTGGAACCACATCAGAAATGTTGAAGGGCTCTTTGACAGCACCAGGCACTGATGCCAAGTTGTGGCTGGTTGTATCATTACTGCCAAATAGGATTGTATACCATGTGGTTGGCTTAAACTCTACCTGTGTGAGCCACAATCCTAATTTTTTTTTTTTTCAAACATGGCTTGGCAAAGTCAAAATTATTTCTGGTGAAGGCAGAAGGAACAGACAGGTGAAGTCAACTTTGAAAATTCCTTAAGGTTTGCAAGTTTTATAGCTCTCATCCATAACGTTCATATATTGTATTGAAATGTATATCATGTATTGACATATATTTGAGAACATTTGTGCTCATATTAATCATCACACTCTGTAAATTTAGTTTGGAATCCAGCTACTCAAGATTGTAAGCAGTTTTATGGGAATTCTTTTTCACTATGGCGGATACACCTTCCTGAATCCTCCAAACAGAAGCTTATTGAAATCAGGTTCTAATTTTTAAAAACTTCAAGTAGACTTCAGTTCTGGTATCTTCAGTTTGTTTAACAATTTGCCCCTGCATGATAGGATTGTATAATACCTTAAATATTAAATAATAACTAAAGCATGAATGACTCTTCACTTACAGTAAGTTGGCATAGTTTATTGACAATGTGTTAAATTAGGAGGAGGTGAATGAAGCAAAACAAAGGGAAGAATGAAGGGTCCTTGGTGTTCTCTGAGCTTGGTTGTTTTCTTTGAGACAGTCCTTTGGCAGACTAGGGAACATCATTAGTGCTAATAGGGAGTTGGGTTTGCTCTCATTTTATGTTCTAGTGGCTTGCTCTGCCTGTGTTGGTGGGAGTGGTTTTGGTAGTTATTTGGTTGTTTACTGTTAGCTTGTTTGGCAGTTCCTTGATTGGGGGTTTTGGTTGCTTCTTGATTGTTAGTAGTCTCATATTAATCTCTGCTCATCTGGGTGTTGGTTGCTAGTGAGAAAGGTGTTTTGGTCTTTTTGATCCTTTTTGACTTGTTGGTTGTCTCTTTTGAAGGGTATGTAGTTGTTGTTTATCTCTATGTGTCCGTTGATGTCTGATTGGTCTGAGTGTCAGGCTTCCAGGAGTGTTCTTGGACGTGAGTACATCTCACTACAAAATTTAAATTTAATTACAATCCCATGATTCTCCATGTATCTAATAAATTTAGAGTGATTCTCAAAGCTACTAGAGAAGGAACCTTGGTGCCACGAATAGAAAAATCCTATTCTATAGACTTCTATTCAGTGTACCTCTCTTATTTGAAGAAAAAAAACCTGAATCCCTACTCTGAGTTAGTCAGAATTCTAAGATGAGTAAAAATCTTGATTGACAGATTTTAGGAGAGATTAAATTAGCACTGTGGTGAAAAGAAATAACAGAGAAATCCTCCTCAGGCTTTCTACTATTCAGTGATAAAAAAGGATGTTGCATATTAATATCATTTCTCCTGAAGCGGTCTTTTCATTCACAGAAGGCAGGGAAAATATAGTCATAATAAAATCTTATCTCTGGCATTTTGTCAGGATTAGGTTTATCTTCTTTTAATGCCATTTAATATCAGACGAGTGTTGTGCTCTCTGAAAGGGAATATGAGGTGAAGGTGGAGAAAAATTGTTCTAAAAGAGAGTTTGAAGTGGACAATTGTCTGAAAGGCTTCACAGAAGAAAATGACATTTTAGCAGAAAGTTCAACATTCAAAGATGTATTTAGACTGTTCAAAAGAGCAAGTGAGACTTTATGCCCCTGGTGTTAAGAATATAGAAGTCTATTAGGAATACATGTATATATGCCTTCATTCTGCAGTACGTAGATGGACAAAGGCTTCTGTATTGAGTTTGCAATACTCAATACAGTATGAGCCTGATGATGGCAGATGAGATTCTGCTGAAACATTGCTACAACTTTAAAAGCACTACAATGACATGGGATAATACCCGAAGGAAGTTGAACAGCACCCATAAATATATGCAGGTCTTGGGGTGTTTGGTCTTTTCCTGTGTAAGATTGAGAGCATCTTGGCAACATTTCAATGAGGTCCCATTTTTCCCTCATTCTCCCTCACCAGACTCAAACCCAAACCCATCCCATAGATGAAAGACAACCACAGTCCAGAAACCAGACCACGGCTGCATCACCAGCTGCCACACACCCCGACCCCCAAACCAAGCAAATGGACACATGCCATGAACACATATCCAGGCCTCACACTAGGAGCCAAACCAAAACCTGGAACATCACATCACAGCCACCCGCTCAGGATATCATATCACAGAACTCAGGAGGTTACACCACAAAACCTCAGGATGTTGCAACGCAGCCAACAACCCAGGAGATTACAGCACAAGACCCAAGATGCCACAACAATAGAACTCAGAAGGTCATCACACAGCCCATGACCCAGGTCATTATGACCCAGGAGATTACAGCACAAGACCTAGGATGTCAAAACAATAGAACTCAGAAGGTCATCATGCAGCCCATTATCCAAGTCGTTACAACACAGGAGGCTGATAGACACACAGCCAAAACCTCAGCCACACATGTTCTTATGAAAAAGCCAGCCAATCTGCAAACATCAACTCTATCAACCAATCAAGAAATGACAACACAGCCAACCTCCACATCAGTATATATAGGGAGATGACAGCTCCGATCACGCTTTGCTTGCACAAGCATGAAGCCGAAAGCACTAGCCTGAAGATGGCGAGTGGGACCTCATCGAAGCGTTGCCAAGATGCTCTCAATCTTACATGGGAAAAGACCCGAACACACCAAGACCTGCATATCTGTACCGTGAAAATCTATGAAAACAAATATTTTATATATATACACATACATATATATACATATATATATATGAACACAATACAGAAGCCTGATGATGGCAGATGAGATTCTGCCGAAACGTTGCTGCAACTTTAAAAGCACAACTATAATGACGTGGGAAAATACCCAAACAAAGCTGAATTCCATGTATATATATGTATGCATATGTGTATATGTATACACACACAGACAGACAGACAGATACACATATGTGTGTGTGTGTGTATAATTGTAACTATTTACTGTTAAAATGATATATCACACAATATTTTTCATTTTATTTTTTGTATTTTTTCACCTTTTCAGAAAAGCATTTTTATGGGTTATTTTTTTCCTATTCTTTGACAATTTCTACATTTCTACCATAATATGTTTTGTGAGTTCTGCTCTTTTTTTCTTGGCTTTTCTATCATTATTTAAAAAGCTACTGAAAAAAGGATAAATGTTTATGTATATAAATGCAGGCCTAAAACAAAAAGATTCTTCCATTGTGGCAAGACTCAATGGAAAAGAGATGAATTTTTGCATGTCATCTGTGCCTGCTAGCAATTATTGGATCTCTCCATGGTTGGCCATGCTGTAAATGAAAACCGCATATCGTTATTTCTTGTTGTGTGCTGGTTGTTGCTGCTAAAGAAAAAGACCTTTCCTTCTGCTCCAATTATATGTGAATTACATTTACATTTGTATTCCAAAACCAGGACCCTGGAATTTCAGCTATCCTGTTTTAAAATAGCAATGAAGATTTTCCTTTCCATTAGTGGCAAAAAGGTTGTGTGGTAATAGATCCAATTTAGTCATGAATGAAAATGATCCACTCAATGGTGGGATTCACATTTTTTTAACTACTGGTTCTGTGGGTGTGGCGTGGCTTGGTGAGCGTAGCTTGGTGGGCATGGCAGGGGAAGGTAACTGCAAAATTCCATTCCCTTCCCACCCCACTAACCTGCTTTTCAGCTCCATTCTCCTGTGGAGGGCAACCCAAGAAGACCCAGACAATCAGCTGGGACTCAGGAGGCAGAGAATAATTGGGGGTGGGGCCAATCAGAGTTGGTATTTGCCGGTGCTTTGAACTACTCAAAATTTCTGATACCAGTTCTCCAGAACTGGTCAGAACCTGCTGAATACCACCTCTGGATCCACTTATATAACCACATTTAAAGTGTGGTATCTGAAGGATCATCACAACCTATCCATCCACTGGATGGAAGCAACTGAGGAGCTGGCATCCGGGTGTGACAAAATCTGGGAAAAAATGGGAATTGTTGAATAGGCTGCACAACAAGAGCCAGAGACACTCTGAACAAATGGGGCTATCCAGTTATTTAATTATTAAAGTATTTTTTTAAAAAACTATTTTAATTTTTGCCATTCACATTTCATTCTGTCCCTGCTATTGCATCCTTTCTTTCATGATTCTGTTCCATCATTTCTTTGATATTAATGTAACTCTTGTCCTGCAGCAAGCTGGCCATGGCAAATGAGCCATGGTGAGTTGGCTGTGGCAAGTTGGCTGTAGTGAGTTGGCCATGGTAAGTTAGCCATGGTGAGTTGGCTGTGGCAAGTTGGCCATGGCATGTTAGCCATGATAAGTTGGCCAGGGCAAGTTGGCTGTGGAAAGTTATCCATGGTAAGTTGGCTGTGGTGAATTGGCCATGGTAAGTTAGCCATGGTGATTTGGCTGTGGCAAGTTGGTCATGGCAAGTTAGCCATGGTAATTTGGCCGTGACTAGTTAGCCATGGTGATTTGACTGTGGCAAGTTGGCCTTGGTGAGTTAGCTCAGGCAAATTGGTTGTGGTGAGTTGGCCATGGCAAGTTGGCTGTGACAAGTTAGCCATGGCAACCTGGCTGCAGCGAATTATGATAGATCCAATCTTGTGAGGAATGTAGGGTGCTGCTCTTCCAGTTCAGGTAACAATATTTCTTGGGCTGACTCTGAACATCGTAATGCAACTCCTGTTGTCATCTGCAAAATGCAAATGGACTGAATGGAAGGCTAAAAAATATTTTAGGGTGATCACCTTTGAAGCGCTTCTGAGATACATTTCTGCACATTTAGTGGAAATGAGGGAAACACTGTAAGATGCAATTGTGCAAAGTAGGTGAAAATATCTAAGGTGTTATGAAATTTGGAGGGAAGATGTCTTCCTTAAAAATGATGCCAAGTCTATATTGGGGCTTCTAATGCAATACAGGTAATCCTTGACCTTAGGACCATAACTGAGACTAGAACTTCTATTACTAAGCAAGATGGTTGTTAAGCCCATGTCACACTGCACCAACGGATGCAAAG
>BHFT01026654.1:0-16290 GCA_004320025.1 Laticauda laticaudata
ACCGGAGATGAGCTTGATGGGCCTCATCTAATGCTTTGCGTGTATTGGCCAGTTAATTGGAGTTGATGTATCCATTCATCCAACGAATGATGTAGGTTTTCCGAGGAAGTTCAGGTATGGGAACTGAATCTTGTCCCGAAGACCACTTTTAAATGGAGTAAATCCAGTACTGCTGTGTAACGGAGTTTGTTATATGCCATTCGGAAATGGTCATAATTCGACCAGTTATCTTGTTTGATGATTTATGTATGCATCGTGAGATATTGTTCTAACACACTGCGTTAGTCCTCTCACAGCCCCATTGGTTTGGGGGTGGTGGGTGGAGTTTACCTGGGCGGAGCCTGATTATAAACTTCAGGAATCTTTTCCAAAAATTTTAGGTAAAATTGGACCTCCTCTGTCAGAGATTATGCCGTTCCGGAGCCATGTAACCTATAGATTGTGATCAAAGACAGTTTTAGCAGCGTTTTAGCGAGGGAAATCTTGGAACAAGGTATGCAATGTACTTGGTTTGAAAAAACAAATCAGTCACTACTCCCCAGATGACGTGTTTTTCACCAATTTTGGGTAATTTTACCTTAAGTCCATAAGAGATTTCCTTCCAGGGAGCCGTTGGTCTAGCTACATTTTTGTACAATCCTACTGGCTTACCAGGAGGTCTCTTTGCCAAAGCCACAAATTGGACAGCTAGCTCATAAGCTTCAATGTCTTTTTTAAAGTAGCACCTAGAAATTTGCGTTACCGAGATGTAAGGTTCTTCTACAATCCGAATGGCCAGCTGCTTTAGCAATCACTGAGCCTGTTTGTAGTATTTGGCTCCTCAGTACCCTGTGGCACATTACAACTTGGCGCCCACCCCAAGCCAAACCATCTCTAATGTATAGTTACTTGAAATGAGCCAGGAACAATTCGTCCAGTTTTTAAAGCTTCTTTTATTGTTCGGTTAAGGTCATTTCGATAACAACCGAACTTCTTTGTTCTTCTTTGAGCTCTGATGATCACATGGGGCGGCTAGATGTTTGGCTGAGACAATTTGGGCTTTATCACCTTCCTGGCGCGTGCCTATTAATTGGAGGTAGTCTAGAGAGAGCATCCGCCTGAAATTCTCCCCTGGAATGTACTTCAATGAGAAATTAAATTGCTTGAAGTACTCGGCCAGCAGACTTGTTTAGAGACAGCTCCGGGCATTTTTAAAGCTTCCAGATTCTTCTGATGTCCATACCTCAAACGGGTGTTTGCTCTTCAGGAATTTCCCAGGTCAGCAAAGGCCCAACGAACTGAAAAAGCTTCTTTCTCCCAGACAGCCCATCTTCTCTCTGTTTCAGACAGCTTTACGGGAGGTGTACGCACAAGGCTGTAAAGTCCCTTTCTCATTGATTTGAGTAACATCCAATGGCCACATCACTTGCATCGGCTTGAATCACGAAAGGAGTGTCCATATACGGTTGTTTCAGCACTGGTTATGCCAGCAAACAGTCGTTTTTAAGCTTTTCAAAGTGCTTGGCAACTCCATGGACGCAGTCCAGCGGCTTTCCTGCCTTGGCTTCACCGCCCCTTTTGTTTCAAGAGATTGTGGATGGCATGCTATCTTAAGCAAAACGTCAGGATGAATTGCCCGTTAAAAATTTGCAATCCCAAAAAAGCTTTGGAAGTTTTTTCTGGTGCGTGTGGAGCCGCACTCCAGAACGGCACGCACCTTCTCTGGATCCATCTCTAAATGCCTTCAGAATAAATGCGATATCCAAATAGTCCATTTGTCTTGATGGAATTCCACATTTTGACAATTTAGCATCCACTTAGCGGCACACAGTTTTGTAAAACTGAACCGCACTAACTTCACATGTTCATCTAAGGTCTCCTCCGTGTAGAAAAGGATATCATCAAGATAAACCCAGAACCCCCTTGTAATAAATGTTCATGTAACACTTTTGATTGATCATTTGCATGAATTACAGCTGGGGCCCGTTGTAAACCAAAAGGAAGAACGTTGAATTGGCAAACAAACTCCATCGGGACAGTTAAAGCGGTCTTCCACCATCCCCCTCCTTAATTCGCATCCGTAGTATGCTTCTCTAATCCAACTTTGTGAAGATCTTTCTCTTCGCTAAATGGGCAAACATGTCTTCATCAAAGAAAGGGGGTACACGTTTTCCACAGAAATAGCGTTTAAATTTCTGTAATCCACTACCAAGTGCTTGACAATCTTTCTTTCTTCAACGGAACAACACCTGGGGCCGCTAACCCGGGGCCTAGCAGGCTGAATGAACCACGTTCCAAATTTTGATCACAATAAACAATCCTTAGCTCTCCAATCCCGTGGGGTCATTGAGTACAACTTTGGTTCCGGGAGCTTCACCCCAGGGCAAAATTTATAGCACAGTTTCCGTTGGCCGTGAGGCCCGGAGCTTCATTCTCTATGCCTTCTCACTGAAACTTTTTTAAATCCCAATACTCCTTTGGAATTTTCTTCCTCATCTTTTCACGGGCTCAGTACCTTGGAAGCTAATTTCAATTAGGTCCCAGGCTTCGGCTGAGGTCTGTGCCCCTTCTCCAGTCGCGCTTTGTGCGTATGCCGCAACAACCCCTTCTCCAGTTAACCTGGGGGTTCCATTTCCGAGCCAGGGCAATCCCAGTATTAAATGGTTGCTCATCCCAGGGACCACAATAAAACGCAGGGTCTCATCATGCTCTCCCATGACATTTCTATTGGTTTTTCCGTGAAAAACGAGCGGGGCAAACCTCTAGCCACTGATCCATTCTTAGTTGGCAAAAAGGAAATGGGCCATCTTCAAAGGTTTTTCGCTTACAGCCCATTTTCTTCACTACTGTCCGTGTTTGATTATACACCTTGTGCACCCAGAATCTACAGGCTAGCATCTCTCCTTCGACCCTGAATTGGGTACCCTCAAACTTCACCGGAATGGTCATGGGCCCACGCTTGGACTTAACCAGGAAGTCGTCTTCCGAGTCAAGAATCTCCCCTCAGGGGTTCACTGGGGTTTCTGAATTCCTCTCTGCGGGAGGGGCGACCTCTGCTGTCCCTTTTGACTTAGTGCTGTTTTCGCGAGGCTTCGCTGGGACTTTTCAGGTTCTTTCCTTCTTTGGCGCCCTTTGGCATCCAGCTTGGACTCTGCAGTTCAACAGCCCGTGACCTTCTTTCCCGCATGCGAACCAGGCCAAGGGGTTGGTCTTGCCGCCCCTCCTTCTGAGGTTTAGGAGCCTCTTGAGGGCGTGGGGGGGAAAACTTGCTTTTCACCCATAACCTCCCCGCTGTTTACATTCGGATTAAATTCAATTCCACTTCTTCGGCCAGCAAGTACCACATCTGGCAAATTATTGGGTCTCTCTTAGCAGTGCATCTTGGTACAACATTTCATTTGACATCTTTAAACCAGTTCTATCAGGGCTTCTTGGGGCCAGCCTCGGAAAATGCCTGCCTACACTGTCTAAATTGCTTGGTGTAATCAGCCCACAGACCTCCGCCCCTGTTTTTAATGGTTTTCAATCCTAATTCGAGCCCTTTGCGCTCTGCAGCGGGTCCTCAAACGAATGGCCGCAGTGCAGCCACTAATAGGTATAATTCAGCAATTGGAGAGCATCTAATCATTATGCAAAGTCACCATCCACTCTGCCGCTATTCCCTCCATGAGCCCTGTACACACTCAACTTTGGCTGCTTCTGAGGGAAAATCTCACCATACTCTCATATGGCTCCAAACTTGAGCTAGGAAAATCCCAAAGGCTTTGGGATCCCCTCCGTATTTTACTTCTAACGGAGGCAGCCTAGGAGCCTCTACGCCTTCTGAGGAATTCCACCTCCGCGGTGAATAGGCCGGGCTGCTGCTGGATCGGGTTGATTTATGGGAGAGGGGAGCTGCTCTGCTGTTTCTCCTGGACTGGGGCTTTTCCCCTCCCCTTCATACCTTTGTGAAGCTCGAGCGTTGTTCAAGAGGCTTCATTCAGGAGTCTCCTGCTTGATCCAGAAGAGTTCCTCCTTTTCCTCTCTTGCCAGGCTCCTCTTTTCAACGCCGGCGGGTAGTTGTGACTCCAGGGGGGGGTCCTCCCCGGATCTTTTCCAACCAACCCCACTGAACCATCTGGCTTCACACTTGGATCCTCTTCCAGACTCGAGCTCTGCTAGGCTTGGGATTCTGCATCAGCAAAGATCTTGCCTC
Organism: Laticauda laticaudata; assembly: GCA_004320025.1. Taxonomy (NCBI): domain Eukaryota; kingdom Metazoa; phylum Chordata; class Lepidosauria; order Squamata; family Elapidae; genus Laticauda; species Laticauda laticaudata. The sequence goes on from BHFT01026654.1 coordinate 4,175, forward strand.
AATGGCTCCCGGATTCCTCTTGGTCACTATTTGAAAGATGACATGATGTCCAGGCCAACTCAGAAGAAAATTGGTATTCTCTCCGGTGGGCAGGTGGGAGATTCAGAATAATGTCAGCGGAGCTCCATTCAAAATCCAAGGAAAGAAATACTTAGACTCTTTAGTTTAGAGAACAGATATCTTTTACTGCAAAAGTGAAGTGGTAGCGACCAAAGAAATCTGAATCTGAGAAATTAAGGCGCGCAATTCACATATAGAAAAGTGATGGAATGTTCCCACACCCCAATAGTTCAATGACACTTCCAGTTAGAAGTTGTGGAATGAATCATGTGGGCAATCTTCAGTGATGAGAGGCCTCTGTCCGTTGACCTTGGCATATTTGATAACGGGTTGCAGTTGCGCAGAGAGAAGAAAGCTAAGCGAGAAATAGAAACCTAACTCTAGCTTATGCTCCCCCCTCCCATTTATACAACAGATGAATGTAACACCTCCAGCTCACTTCCCCAACTTATTCCTATCTCCCCTCCTACCCCCCTGTTACTTATGGCAGTCGAAAAGATGCAAAGCAATAGCAGAAGATCTAGAAGGCTGACACATAGTCTCTTGCACCCTTTTCTATGGGTTTGGTAACTTCAACATCTATTTAAAAATGTAAAAAAAAAAACTATTGTGGTAGGCAGGCTTGCAAAACTTACAAGTGAATGTTATTAACAGAATTTAAATCTCTTATGCACTGTTGTAAAATAGAGGTGTTTAAACAAAGGCTAGATAACAATGCTATCAGTAGACTCCTGCACTAGACAAAGAGTTGGATTAAATGATCTCTAAAATCTCTTCTAATATATTTTGTGATGTGGTTAGCAATGCAGAAACTTGCTTGAAGTTTTTGATTTGATAATTTACTGCAGTTCTTCAAATGCAGCACTTCAAATGTTAAAGAAGGTGAGTACATGACTCTAACTTTTATTATGTACAATACAGAGTACTCTGATGATAAATATAATTTATATTTAGGATGGATGGCAGCCAGACTGAAAATTGTGTATATGTGTGCTTTTCTCAGAATGGGGTTTGTTCTTTTCAGATAAAAACTATAATCCTATTTTTGACAGGCAGTCTATAAAGTATATATTTAAATATTGGTGTGGGTATTGAAAGAACTTAATGTTTCCCTTCCAGCAACCACTGGATGGCAGCAAAAAAGCAGACTTTCTTACTTCTCTCCCTGCTGCCATCTGTGTTACACCAGATCTCAGCAACCTTAGCGTTCTTCTGTTTGCTACATCTAGCTCAGTGGTGGGATTCAAAAAGGTTTATCATCGGTTTGGTGGGCGTGGCTTGGTGGGCGCACTTTGCGCATGTTCACACACTTTGTGCAAGCACATGCACCAAATGTGCACTTTGCACAGGTGCAGAGGCTTTCCAACTCACCTCCTGTAAGCCTGAATTCTCTTGGTCACTTCAGCAGCTGCCGTGCAGCATTCTGCTGTGCCACGCAAAGCAGCTGCGCTTCAAAAGCAGAGGATAAAGGTGAGTATCGGAGCCCAGGAGAGCGGGTGGGCCCGACAGCAGAGCAGCAGAGAGAACCGGTTTGGTTTCTGCTGCTCATCACCGCTACTGGCTTGGCAGAACTGGGCCAAACCAGTAGAAAACCACCACTGATCTAGCCACAATATTCTAGATTTGCTTCTGATTCCATAATGACAAAACTCAGAGCAGAAATTGGACACTAAAAATTAGCTGGAATGGAATGGAGCAACAAAAATTACAGAGTAGTTTGTTTCATAAAGAACACCATATTTTCATACATTCTGCTGAATAGAGGTATGCATTTTTGTGCATACCTCTATTCAGCAGCACTTAGTAATCCATTCAAAACAGGCTTTCTCACCCTGAATCAAGTTCAGATTGAACAGTGTATAATGACATTTCATATAATGGATCTGGCACTATAACTTGTTTGAAAGAGTAGCAGGAAATCACTGTAAGAGTTCAATGCTTTTTTTCTATTAAAATGACAGTCTTTGTTCTCCTACCATATTTACTTCTGACTGTAACTTTAAAAACATAGGTTATGCTTTCCTCTCCCAGTCCAAAGCTCAGACCATGGGAAATTATTACTCTACAGACTATCTATCTACAGAGATACACTCTTTTTCAGAACACTGTGCTCACTCCCATCAACTGAATATGTAGACATCAACAGTAATAACATCCTTCCTACTACTACTATGACCACACCTTGCCCTCTATCTGAATATTGGCTGGCCTCAAACCGAGCATGTCTATCACCTGGAAACTGCCAAATGGGAAAACACATTAAAACAGATATGCCAATGGTCTGATTCTAAACAACTCCTTCCAAGAGATGATTCTCTTTTAGGGCACTGCTCTTAACCGCCAGATTTAATCCAAAGCTTTTCTTGTGAAAGTTAATGTCCAGATGCTAATATTTTCTAGGTCATCAACTAGAATGCAGCTGCCAACTAGCAATAGGATCTTGGGGCTAAGATAGATAAAGGAGCAGAAAGTTAATGTAATGTTTACAGATGTTGCTCAGTACGTCTCCCACCACTTCTCCCTTCCCATATCTGGATTATTTATCAAACCAGCCTCTTCCTTCTGATCAAATCCTAGATAAATCCTCCAGCAGAGCTTAAGAATTAAAAGAGAATATTAAAAAGATACCTGGAGAGGAACTCTAGTTGAAGCAACATACCACAGAAATCAGAGAACATCTCAATCAGGAAATCACAATTTTTCTTCTTGTTGACTTGGCACTCATGTCTATTGATAAAAATTCTAAGTATCTATGTCTGACACAGATGGTATGCACATGTCTACATTTTCTCGATCTTAATACACTGTTTGACCTGGATTGCCTTTCATTAAAGAACATAATTTTTCCCATTCTTTCCCTCACCCCTTCTCCTTTTCTTTATCCATCTGATCAGAAGAAAATTTGAAGTCAGAGGACACTAAAATGTTCTGTGACATTTTTATACCCTTCTATACCAATTTTGTGGTCACAAAAGCACAGCCGAGAACTTATTAACCAATTACTGGGAAAAAAGTAATGCACCCTTTAAAATGTAAACAAAACAAACATCTTAGAACTACTGTGAGTATGATCTCTCAGGAAACTGTAATTGCAGCTGTGATAAACCATCAGGTTAGTAATCAAGGAACTTTGTCTCTTGTGTAAATGGTTCAAAATATACTAGTTAGTCTTTCATTAACAGGCAACAAAAGAGTCACAGTTCTACTAAGCCAACTATGTCGGGTTCCTATTTATTTCTGATACACTTTCAAAATAATTATGTTCTTTGACAAAGATACTTAGAATATGATATTCTATTATGTGAGCCACATTAATTTTCTTCATTACCAAAGTATATTTAGTTAGGATCAGAAAGAAGCCTGATCAATTCTCCGTATAAACATTAGTTCTTGGCTTTCTTGCTTTGTTGAATACCTTATTGAAGAACCCACACTTCTCTGTAGCTACTAGCTGTTTTCAAATATTCTATCAGCAGAGATCTCTCAGATTGAAAGACTTGTTCCTTCTGCTCCCTACAGCCATGAATTCCTATCTTCCATCAGCCAAAAACCAATTATCAGTGATATGTTCTGACCTTATATAATATTTTTGACTACAAACAAGGTATTGATATTATAGGAAGAGAAACAGAGTAACAGAGTCATGGTTGTTCAATTCCCAGTACATTTTAGCAAAGCCAGATTTCTGACTGACCTGGCTACATTATAGCCTAACCTGGGATTAATTAGGAATATACATTTACAAAAGAAATGTAAATAAGGCAATGCTTCTGTACAACATCTAAGAAAGAAAAGGAAGATGAGGAGAAATAAATGATGCAAGTAAATATATTACTTTAATCTTTGAAAATAAATTCTCATGAAAAGTATGTTTTTACAGATTCTACAAATTATGTATGGAATCTCATAATAAATTGGAATAAGAAATGTTTGCCAAGATTTCACTGAAAACTGTGTAGGGATAGCCAGGTGGTATGCATTCTACTAATTGCTCTTCTTGGTACCTCCCACTCAAGTTCTTTCTGTGGTCTATTTACTGCTTACTATCATACAGTAATAACCAAGCATTTCTCTCCTAGAATCTTAACACTGCAAATGATTTTTGATGATTTAGACTCAAAGATCAGCTAAAGTATTCCTATACTCTTTCAGCTCTATGATGCTTTGTAAAACTTCAATTTCTATGAGGCATTCCACGCCATTATTACTGAACAAGAAACATACTGGTTCAGATATCAGCCTTAGCTCCCAATTTCATAACTGTGTGAAGTTAAAGCCAGAATGAAAGATTGCCTTACTTAAAGTTTACTCTGGAAATTTCAAATGATGCTTCTTATTCTGAAAGTTCTGCTGCAATTTGAACAGGAGATGATGAGTTATTTTTACATGTATGCATGTACCCATGTATGTATGTTCTTTTGTATAAATATGAATTATGCAAATATTTTTTAAAAGTTGCTTTAAGAAACATGTTAACATCAATAAATTACCTCATTAAAGCATTAAAAGTGACTACATACTTCAGAAGGCTCACTCAGCTATCTGTGTAAGTATGTGCATACAATACTACTTCAGGCTGTTCAGCTGTTCCATTGAAAGTGCTGTCTATGCATACAAAACCACACACAATTAAGGAACTTCATCAAAGCAATAGCACAAATTTTTCATAAGAAGTGACTGTTAAAGCACTTTAACTGTTGGAGTGTTCCACATAGGCTTCATAAATGTGTTCATCAATTAGAAAACTTGTTATTCACCCTTGAAAATAAATACTCACAAAGAAGGATCCTGGATGAGGTCTTTAAGGTTTATCCCACTGCGGTCTTCTGCAAGGTTCCTGAAGCAACTGTCACTCACTAAAAAGAAAATAATAAAGAGAGATATAAGAAATCAAAAGAAATAAGTTTCATGGCAAAATGTTAGCAAAGAGCCTCAGGATTCAAATACTGCAATATACTTTTATTTTAATGTTTCAATAAATTTGCGGATAAGATTATAAAAAAAACACCCCAATGTCATGTCAAAAAACTGAATAGTAAGAAAAATAATTAGTTATCAATAGTTAAATGCTCCAAGTTTTACCCCTCAACCCAACCCCTCTCCCAAAAGCCTATCTTACATTGTTTAACTCTGAACCCAGGCACACAGCTTCCTCAACCATTAATTAGAAGACTACAAGGATGACAGTGATGGATCTGTTATCTTTTTATAAAGCAACTTGCAAAACAGGCTTTAATGGTAAAATATATTCTGGGAAAAATGTTATAAAATAGTACTTAGTGAAAATGCCATTTATGCATTGTATTAATTTGTCCTTGTCTTAATCTGTCATTGAATTATTAATAAGTCAATGACATTTAATTATTTTCAACTAAGTGAAACAAACTGAATTTAACTCTTTGCAAAGACTAAATGGTAATCCACGGCAGTATGCTAATTGATTATGCTACTTTGTTAAATTTTATTGGATGCTCCAACTGAAAAGATACATAGTCTCCAGGCATAATAAAAAACAATTTAGAACATGCAGAAGACAACACCATGAACGATAAGATTACATTTCAAAATGACCTAAATTATTTCCTGAAAATCAGGAAATTGTGTGATGGCTAACATAACTGAAAATTTCTTAGTAATTCTAGCCAATTACCAAAATCTATCACAGCTAAAATAGGAAGCGCTCTATTAAGAATATACATAAGCTGAAATGAGTATTTTATCTCGACTCCATTACAAAAAGATGCTGTCAACATTTGCAGAAATCATTATTTCGGCATAGTTTCTACATTTCAAATTATACATAAAAGCAACTAATATAATTGAATACTGTGCATTAAAACGAAACATAAAATATGCAACATTGTTAGTACATAAATGGGTACCACTTTGTTGAGTAAAAACCTTGCTGCATTTGTGTATGTGGAAAGCAGACACCAGCCCTGGACCTGGCTGGACAGGAGGCAACGTAATATGAGGCAAAGTGAGGAGAGACCTGTGGAGGAGCCCAAAAAGCCAGCAACCAGAGTGCCGCTAGTTAATTGGTGTAAAGCTAGTTCACACACATACACGCGCACCGTGCACCCAGGATAGATGTGCAAGCACCCAACAGAATGAACTAGCAATACAGGCTATAAGGACTGCATTGTGTCTAGCATGTGTAGATTTCTCTGACACTGTATGCCATATGCTAAATAAATAAGTATCTGTGATCTTCTATAAGCAAAAAATGCTTTCCCTAATTCTGGGGAAATTTGACAGAACTTTGACAAGAGTTGCTGTTCTGTAACTGTAACAAAGGGGCTTGTATAAAAGACATATAATTAGCATTTAGCTCTTTTATTGTAAGAGGTGCTGAAACTCTTAAACTGTTATTAATAGCCACTTGCAAAATCAGGCTCTAGATGCCATAATACCACTAAATTAGATTCTATGAGCTATCTAAAGATAAAATAACTTATTACTAAAAATATCTTTGTTGGTGGAAATATAATGAAGCCTCGAGCACAAGACAAAAATGAAAGCATTGAACTCTAAGACTATACCATACTCTAATCATGCAACATACATGTCATACCCAGTCTGGTGTAGTAGTTAAGGTGTTGGCCTAGAAACCAGGAGAATGTGAGTTCCAATCCACCTCAGGCATGAAAGCTAGCTGGGCGTCTTTGAGCCATCATTCTCTCTCAGCCCATCCCACGTAACAGAGTTGTTGTGGGGAAAACAGGAGGAGGAAGAAGTATTAGGTATATTTGCATCTTGAACTACTTATAAAGTAATAAAGGTAAGATAAGAATCCAATAAACAAATTAAATATCCCAAGACAAAAGTGGTCCCAATGGTGATAAGAGCTCTTGGGGTTGTGAAACCTAAGCTGGGAGAGCAATTCCAACAGATCCGCAGAACAACATCAACATTCTCTATCCAGAACAATGCAGTGCTTGGAACAGCTAAGACTCCCAAGCCTTTGGCAGAGGACAGAGACTGATGGAGAGAGACACACACACACACTTTTATTTAAAAGAAATCATAAGTAAAAGACAAAACTAAAGAAAAAATAGAAAGGGAAGAAAAGGGAAAGGAAGAAAGTGTAAATGAGAAAGAGAAGAAGGAGAGGGAGGGAGGGAGGGAAGTGGAAGAATATGAACAGCTTCTGATCTTGTTTTCAGCAGGAATAAACAAATTCCTCCCTCTTTAGTTTTACAGAAATCCCTTTAGTTCCCCTTTTAATCCTTTTTCAGTCATTACATCTGTATATCGTCCCTTTTTTATATTTTCAGCAAAAAGCCCATAAAAGTACTTTTTAAAAAGTAATTGTTTTTGTCTCTGATCAAAAAGTGAGTTTTGTCATACCTGTCCTTTCTGACATCTTTTCACTTGTGTTCCTCCATCACTGCACTTATTGTATAGTACCCTGTTTCTCCAACAATACGGCCTACCCCAATAGGAAGTCCCAGCATGTTTTATAGGCATGAAATGAAATTAAGCCCCTCCCCCCCAAATTAAAGCCTATATTAAAACATGCAAAATGGGGGGGAATGGTGGGGGGGGGGTTGCCGTTAGGAAGTACTTTTGTTGCACACCCGGATATGGTGCTGCCTGCATTGACCCCAATACGAAGTGCCCCACCAACGTCGAGGTCAACATCCAAGCCGCTGCCACCCGCCCAAAAATGCAAGGGGGGGGAATTAAGTCACCCCCAAAAAGACGGCCTAGCCATTTTTTCAGGGCTCAAAAAAAAATAAGAAACACAGTAGTCTCCCAGCTGTTACCATATATAAAATTAGTCTTCCATGCGTCTTTTCTAACTGGCTATCCAAAAGTCCCAATAACAAAAAAGTTCTGTTTTTTTTTCCTCAAAGTTGGTTTTAAAATTCTTTGGATCACTGTATGTGCATGTATCCAAAATTTTATGGCATTTTTACAAGTGCAGTTAAAATGTTTCTGTGTTTTTTCACATTTCAAAAATTGGTTTGAAGTGTCTTTATACTGTATATCCTTGATCATTTCTATGGTGTCATATACCAACAGTTTATCATTTTATTAAAGTTCTCTCTTAAATTATAACACACTATGAATTTTATCTTAATTATTAAATATTTATCTTAACTGTGCATATAAAGCATATGAAAACCAATGAAAACTCTCATCCCTCTGCAATCTAGAATATCTATGGAGGAGGATGTGTATGTACTGATCCGTCACTGAATCATGACCTCCCCTTCAGCTCCAGAACTTTGAAACTGAGTACAGGTATTCCTCAACTTATGATCACAACTGAATCCAAAATTTCTGTTGCTAAGTTGTTAAGTGAGTTTTGCCCCATTTTATGATCTTTCTTGCCACAGTTGTTAAGTAAATCACTGCAGATGTTAACTTAGTAACATGGTTGTTAAGTGAATCTGGCTTCCCCATTGACCTTGCTGGCTAGAGTGTCACAAAAGGTGACCTTGGTCTTGGGACACTGCAAACGTCATAAATATGTGCCAGTTGCCAAGCATCCAGATTTTGATCATGTGAGCATGGGGATGATGCAACAGCCATAAGTGTGAAAAGCGGTCAAAAGTCTTTTCCCCTCCCAGTGGTGTTATAACAGAATTGTCACTAAACGAACGTTTGTAAGTTGAAGATTACCTGTATGAAACCACATTCTGAACCACATTCTATTTGTACTGGCTTCAATGTGAACAAAAAACTTTATTCAGACCTTACCCACCCAGCATGGCATCATCTGGGGCTGAAGATGACTAGAAACAAGCAAATAAAATATCAGGACAGAGTGGGAGAAAAAGCAGGACTAGTAGAAAGTCAATTGGTTTGATCCATATAGGTTCAGATGTTCTGAAGAAGTACTGTTGCTGTTAAACAGTGTTGAGAATTAAAAAACTGGGGACACTTGGGAGGAGCCACAATGAGGAGTGTCCTCAGAAATCAGCTCAGCCTGTTGAACAACAGACAGAAGCACTTCCCATGCCTGGATGCTCAGAACAGCTCTCAGGAGAATTAAAAATTAATATTATCCAGTAAAAATTTTAGTATCCATATTTCCCGAAATGTGCAGATGATAATGAAAATTAACATGAAAAATTTCAGAAGCTTTATCAATTTAACAAAATAAAAGACAAATGATTGATCTTTGCACAACAGAAAAAGTACAGAGCATACCCCATAAAATGACACTCCTTAATTAAACCGAAATATTGTTAAAATTTGCCATAGTCTTATTATCTATAAGGCAGAATAGTATCCAGTGAATTGTTCATAGTATATACAGTACATTCTCTTGTATATTAACTGTCTGAAATCCCCTGTCGTAAAAGTTTCTATTATACAGGTAATCCTCAACTTAAGACCACAATTGGGACCAGAAATTTTGTCACTAAGCAATACTTGCAATACCATGTGACATGTAAAGTGCAATATTGCATGGCCACATTACTTAGCAATGGCAATCCAAGCACTTTCTCTTACTTTCATTAACAGAGAATCATGGCTTGCTAAGCAAATACCCACCTCACTAAGGTAAGGTACTGCTTTCTCTTCAACATCCCGATCTTTTTAAACTCCCCACACATCTCTGCTTTTTGACAACTCTGTACCCTGACTTGCAGGGTGACAAGCAGCCCAGAATCACCTGGCTCTGAAGGTCCTTGTCACACTGCAGCTCTGGAGTTACAAGAAGCCCCTGAGCTGCAGCGCAAAGCCCTTTGCAAGTCATAACTCAGCCCCAGCCTATCCAAGAAGCACTGTTGTAAGAAGCTGAAACTCATCAATGTGGTGTGAAGTTGCCACCACAGGAAGCCCCAACACCATAGCCTGAAGCCGCCACCCAGCAGTGTGATGTGAACCTGCCACCCCGTGTCAGCTGTCTCTGCACTTGGCTACTATGCCTATAGCTTTACACTCTTTTTTCTAAAAAAAAAACAAAACCCAAAACCCTTCTGTAATTATGTATTTGTAAAGGTTTAAATATGCCAGGCCATGTGATCAGCTGACGTCGATCAATATACACTAAAATTCAGATGCAATACTTTATATCCCTTCTGAAATAACACACACACACATACACCACACACAGAGACACATATAAAGCACACACACCACATACACACAGACTGAATCAAATTGCAGGAGGGGAAAATGTCACCTTTAAGGAAATTTTTACATTATTGCCCAGAATTTAGAATTTTCTGCTGTAGGCATTTTCATAACCATTTAAGGGGCTATTGAAATTAAATGCTTATGTTTTCATTGAAGGCATGTTAGAATACATTGTAGACTTCTGATAAGAAACTGATTTAGTTCATACTTATCTGCAACATATAGACTAGCACAGTGGTGGGATTCAAATTTTTTTACTTCCAGTTCTGTGGGCGTGGCTTGGTGGGCAGGGCGTGGCTTGGTGGGCAGGGCGTGGCTTGGTGGGTGTGGCTTGGTGGCCGTGGCCTGGGAAGGAAACTGTAAAATCTTCATTCCCACCACACTCCAGGGGAAGGATACTGTAAAATCCCCATTCTCTCCCCATCCCACTAACCTGCTTTTCAGCTCTATTCTCCTGTGCTGGGCAACCAAAGAAGACCCAGCCAATCAGCTGGGACTCAGGACGCAGAGAATAGATGCGGGCGGGCCCAGTCAGAGTTGGTATTCTGAACTACTCAAAATTTCCACTACCGGTTCTCCAGAACTGATCAGAACCTGCTGTATGCCACCTCTGGACTGGCAGTATCTGCCATTAGAAATAGGTTCTATTTTTCAACTGAGAAGTGTCATGAAACAGTAAATTTTCTGGGTGCAATCCAGACCACAAGCCTATAAACAAGTAACTAGGTAAAAATTATCTATAACTTGCTTGTTTATCACTTTCATATATAAATGCAGTGTTTTATATAATTTGAAATATAATTGTCAAGGTTTCATAATCTGCCAGCCATTTTTATCTGCAGGCGAACCTATAAACATAATATGAAAATCGAGATTTATTTAAATCTTTAAATCTTCAGCTAGACCTTCTCCCCCCCCTTTAAGATATTTAATTTTAATGAGTTTTTTGTTGTTTTCTTGGTGAAGAAGATTGGATAGATTTAGTCCTATAAAATATATATTTCCTAAATTTGGTTGCTGGTCAAGAATGTGATCCCTTTAAATAAGTACATAGAAAAAAATGTGTATTTTTAGCAAGGCTGTGGAAATCTTAAAAAAAGATGTATTTCAGGATGCACTGTAACACTAACAATTATTTTTGAACCATTTCATTTATATAACAAATTTGTATGGTCCACAATTTAAACAAGGAAAATACAACAATAACCATTAAAATTAAATTAAAATAAAACAATATAAGGGGAGAGTGACAAAACTGACTAAGGACAAAGTCAATGGTCTTCACTCTCTCTCGTCAAAAGTCTAGGTCTCTAAGACAACAGAAGGAGAGAGATCATCTAGACCTCAAGGGGAACCTCATTACAGAAGCCAGATGCTTCTACAAAAAAGGCATACTTCTGTGCTCCTGACAAGAGTATTAAATTAAATTATTTAATATTTATTAAATAATAAATATTATTTAATCTGGACGGCATGAATCCTATAAGATCAAATCAACTGATCATATACTATGGGAGATAATAGTTCTCAAGTAACCATACTGAATACAATGTAAGGCTTTATAGCACCTTGAATCACACCTGGAAGCAAATGGGCAGCTGGTGCAGCTCACAAAGCACATGGCTTACATGGGCATATTAAGACACCCCTATAACTGCCTGAGCAGCTGTATTCTGAACCAGTAGCAGCTTCAGGATAGTCTTCATGGGAAGCCTCATGTAAAGTAAACCAAACAGGAGGTGATGAAGGCATGGCCGACTGTAAGCAGTGCTTCCCTGTCCAGGAATTAGCGTCTAAGTTGGTTTTGTACAAAGGTCCCCCTGGCCTTGGCTGTCACCTGCTCTTCCAGCAGGATCTATGAGTCAGAGGGGAACCACATTGTGTAACAGATCTGTGAAAGGGAGTATTATCTCATCCAGTCAAAAATATCAACTCTCCTGATAATTGGGGGGGGGGGG
>BHFT01026657.1:0-18480 GCA_004320025.1 Laticauda laticaudata
GCATGCATAAGCGCACCAACGTGCCTACCATCCCTGTCCTATTGTTTCTTTTATTTTTTTTATTTTTCTTATATGTATCCATATATTCATAACTCTGTTTTTACTTATACCTATTATCTTGTGAGCAATTGACAAAAATAAATAATAAATAAATAAATAAAAAATAGTGCGGTGTTGTGGCCTAGAGGTGGAACTCTAGCCTCACAATCAGGAGGCTGTGAGTTCGATCCTAGGAAGAGGCTAATATTTGGAATAGATTCTCCTGCTCAAGTAGGGGGTTGGACTAGATGACCTCCAAGGTCCCTTCAAACTCTGTTATCCTATGTCTATGTTATAGTAATGTCACATGACATCACATAATTCGATCGAGTTTGACACATGTGCCCTAGATGTAAACGTGAAAGAAAAGAAATGTGCTTTCAAACTTACAAGATTTTCTTAATAGAATGAAGTAGAACTGGTACTTTTAGGTTTGCTTCTTGTCTGGACTATCTTGCAAGACTGCCTTAGTTTAGGGGAAATTTGTTCCACAACTAATTTCAGTCCATTCACATGCTTTGAGAAGGTTGCTCTCTTACCATTTATTTATTTATTTTGCTAAAATCTTTACCATATTGAGTGGATAGGCCTCCTCTGCATTCTGCATTCTTTCGATACTTTTGCATAAGAACAGTGTACTTAGATTGATAGTTCGGAGTAATTTAATTCACTTAAGGCAGGATGGACCTTTCTAACGTACCCTGGTGACAACTTCTTCCTGGTAGTTTGCCTCCAATAAGTTGGCAGGGAGTTTAGCACATGATGCCAAAAAAAGGCAACTATGATGCTGTAAAACCTCTTGGCACTTGTTGGTAAACATCCTGGCAAATACTAGACAGACAAGTCCCTCGTTAATCAGAATGTGTGATCTCTACAAATGCACCTCTTTGACAGGTAGAGAAGAAAATGGTTTTGTATATTCATTCTTACTATTATCTTAATGTCTCAGTTCTTTTTTTTTTAATTGGCTCATTGTGTGACAGCACTTTGTCTTGCAAATTATCAGGTTTTCATGATCCACATTCCCATTTTCACTTGATCTGTTTTTTTTTAAATTTGGTACTCCTTCAGTTAATTTACTATATTCCAATCTTGTGTGTTGTTAAACAATTGTGCTTCTCCTGTTATTCAGTTCATACTTTTGGTCTGCAATCCTACGCATATATACCTGAGAGTCAGCCCTATTGAATAAGGTCATACTGATCATTAGTCAAAATGAGTCTGGTATTGAATTTATCACCTAATTTCAGTTTTCAGTAAGGTTTTGCCAATTGAGTGAAAAGGAGCCAACAATTATTTGTAGTCAGTGTAAGGTTTTTGAACCGTACACATTTCTTTGTTGCATTTATGTACTTTATGTACTTTTTTACTTGAAAAGCCAAAGAATAATGCATTCATTATCAAGGATTTCATTTAACAATACTTTAATTAACAATAGCTCTGTATGTATGCTCAGTCCTAGCTATACCCCCCTCATTCTTCATAAAAGAATAGCTACAAGTATTGTCCTGTTTGCACATGTGTTCTGAAATAATTTAAAGGGCTTCTCTTATCATATGGGATGAAGATTCGGTAAGAATAATTTATTATATATGTGTTGTGACTATCCAAACAATGGCCAATGCCATTATATAAATCTAATAAAAATGAAACTGGAACATAATCAGAATAGATACTAAAGATGTATGAAAAGCATACATAAACTCTCTGCCATACTGAAATCTTCTTTCTTTCTTTAGAAACCTGCAATTAATTACCAACTAGTTTCTGTGTATATCCCCTCCCACCTTAAATGTGAAAGGAATTCTCCCTGTAAACTAATGAACTAAGTGAATCCAAATAGAGACCAGCTGGCTGAATGACTAAGTAATTTTATACACATGATTGATTTTATTATCGTTTCACTGAAGTAACTAGTCTTTATTCTCACAATCAATTCCAACAATAATTTGGCAAAGGGGGAGAAGATGACTGAAATTAAAACAATGAGGAATGATGAAGTTTGTCTTACATCTTGCTACTACATTTGCATATTATATCTTTCAGTTTAATTGACAATGAACTACTGGATTTTAAGGGTCTGAAACAACACAAAGTAGAGGAGAATGACTAACATGCTAGTGTCTGAGATGCAATGAACTACCAATGTCTAAATAGTTGTTATAGATACTTCATTAATTGCATTTAACCTAAGCATACTATTTAATTATCCTTTACATACTTTCTGTTCTTCCGGGGATTGTCTCTGATATGTTATGCCACTTACAAAATATTTTAATTGATATTGCAATTTATCAGTTTCTTCCCAAATGCAATGAGCTGGAGAATATAAATTCAAGTAAAAACCTGTAAAACTTTCATTCTCTATGAACTGCACTAAACCAAAACCAAAAAACTAGAAATGGGTTGGAAGAGGTTAAAAGTTCAGTGTCTAAAATTTGAAAATGAATCTTTTTTTTTTCCGAGCAGGCACCCAGTTTATTTTTTTAAAAAACATAAAAACAACAGACACTATTATAAACAGCTAGACAAAAAATATTTTAAAATAAATCTCTACATCCTTTTTTTAAAAAAAAAAGATTGGTGTTTTCATAGCATTGCAAATAACAAGCTATATCAGGTGATTACAGATCAGCTGGATTGTGACTGTTCCTCCACATATTCAAGCTGAGTCTGCTAACTCTTCTGCCAAACCTTTGTTGTTAGTAGAATATGGAGATAGCTCAAGCTATTGGCACAATGGCTTCTTCACACTTTTGTGGTGCACATCATCTTCATCCAATCAACTATTTCATTTATGACACAAACTAGTGGATAGATAATCTAGTATCCTAGTTTTCATCTGCTACTGCTGTGCAAGAAAAGGAACAATTAAAGGCCACTGCCTTTGGGACTGCCAATATTAATTACTTACACCATTGTTTCCAGTAGTTTGGAAAATTCTGTGGCTATTGATGAAAGAAATATAGATATATAGGGGATATAAATTATTGTCTGTTGGTTATGTTTCTCCCTGTTTTTCCTTTCTTTTGTCTCACTTTGCTAATTCACTGTTTTATATTTGCTGATGTTTAATAAATGAACTTCAGGTATATTTTTGTTAGCTGAATTGAGTGTACATTCTTTGAGCTAGATGTAGGGTTTGAAAAAGAGACTGCAGTGAATATAAACTATGTTGGAAATCCTCCCATGGAATTTTTTTTCAATTTTTTAAGACAGTATAGAAAAGCCATTGTAATTGAAATAGCTATGACTTAAAAATAATTCATTGCCAAAATAATAACAAATAATCCAAAGCAAACAAAATCAGAGCAAACCAGACATGAACAAATAAATACATGATAAAATGGCAACAGATAAAATTGCAACATCTGCATTACAAAAACTTCTAAGAGAAATGTATTCAAAAGTTCAGGCATCCTCAATGACATTTCTTTTTTTATATACATCATGAACTTTCCCTAGTAAAGAGAGAAATGCCCCTGAAGAGCTGAAGGCTGCCTTGTAACAATTGCTCCAAGCAATATACTTGGATCCCGCAGAAACTGCAGGATCTGGTGCTTTTATCAAATGACAAAAGCCAGCATGGTATTGTCATGGCCTGGGCTCTTTTCACATTGCTTGTGATATCATGATACAAAAACATAACAAGCAGAGCTTGTGTCACAACAGTGCAACACTGCTTTCATCATTTGCCCCTCCATGGCACCCTCCCTGTAGACATCTTTGTTTAAAATGATGCCCTGAGATAGGACTAAATGACTCTAATTAAAAAATAAAACCAGCATTAACTGCCAAGGTTAATGAGAGTAGCCTGGATAACCAGGTCCTACACTAAACCACTGATACAATTAGAAGTGATTAAAACTGCTTTTAAGGGCATCAAACGTTGAGAGAGATAAAAGGGGGAAAGGAAATGATTTTAGAGTTATGGTCCTGGTTTGAATTACAAACATAGAGCAAAGAACAGAAAGAAGGCTCTGCTCAAAGGATCCTTCTGGTAAATAATGTTGGGCCTTAAGTACTGCTGTCATGTGCTTCTGGCAAAACATACCTTCAGAAAGGTCTTCAGAGGCCATGTATATACATTTCAATAGCATACAAGCATGGTGTATAGCACTGAGTTACTGGTGCATGATCCTAGGTACATAGAGTAGGGCAGTGATGGCTAACCTTTTCATAGTCATGTGCCAAAAGTGCATACATGCACATGTGTGCCTGTACCCATAACATAATGTGTGCATGACCCCCCCACCCCCTGCCTATGTACGTGCAACCCCCCGCACCACATGCCTCTGTTCTTGTGTGCACAACCCCCTGTGTGCAACCTGCACCCCTGCGCATGCGTGTGTATCTCCCTTGCACATCTCTCCCTGGGCATGTACAGCAGATACCCAACAATCAGGTGGCTGGTGAGGGGTGCGCGCACATGCACAGTGGATCAATTCCAGGCAACTGCTTGCGTGCCAGCAGAAATGGCTCTGCCTGCCACTTGCAGTCCGCGTGCCACAGGTTCGCCATCACGGGAGTAGGGAATGTTGTCAGTTGAAACTGGTAACTGCAGGACAGTAGTTTGTTTGCAAATGTTCCCACTAATGCAGAAAAAAAAAAACCACCGTAAACTTCCCAGAACTGATAATGAACATCCCATTGGACTTCTTGTCTCTTGGGTGCTAATATTTTTTTGAAATATATACCAAGGCATGAAAACCATCAAAAGTATAATTAAAATAAATATGGCTTGCTGTTACGGCTGCAAAATAGACAAGAAACAAAATTACAAGACCTTGAAGAACAGAGACCTTCATTCTCTGTTTCTTATACATAAGAATAAGCATAATTTGCTGCCTTGTCTTCTGTGTTTGAATATAGGTAGTCCTCAACTTACAACAATTGGGACTGGAATTTCTGTTGCTAAGCAAAGTGATTTCTAAGTGAGTCATGCCTGATTTTACAAGCTTTTTTTCCATGATTGTTAAATGAATCACTGTAGTTATTAGGTTGTTAAGCAAATCCAGCTTACCCCATTGAGAAGGTGGATAGAAAAGTCACACATGATCCCATGACACTGCAACCATCACAAACGATCAGGGCAAAGCAACAGACGCAATCTACATAGACTTCTGTAAAGCCTTTGATTCAGTGGTACACGACAAACTACTCCTAAAACTAAAATCTTACAGTATCTCTGGACACATGCATAACTGGATAGAAGCATTCCTGTCAAACAGACAACAAATGGTCAAAATTGGGAGCATCCTATCAAATTCTGTACCTGTCAACAGTGGTGTCCCCCAAGGCAGTGTTCTAGGACCAACTCTCTTCATATTCTACATAAATGACATCTGTGATCATATAAGAGCAACTGCATTCTTTTTTGATGATGATGTAAAGTTATTCAACACCACAGACAATACTGATACCTTTCAAAAAGACCTTGACTATGTATCAGAATAGGCCAAACAAATGGCAACTTCAAATCTCAACAAATAAATGTTCTGTCCTACATATTGGCAAAAGAAATTCAGAAAAATAAAATATAGGCTGAATAGTCAAGACCTTGTTGATGATCCAAACTCTGTCAAGGGATCTTGGAGTACTCATCTCAAATGACCAAGTGCAAGAGACCACTGTAACTAACATAGCCAGAAAGGCATTAAGAGTTGTTAACGCTATCTTACGTAACCTTTTTTTCCGGTAATATTACACAAATAACTAGAGCATAACAAAACATTTGCTGGACCAATATTCGAATACAGCTCATCAGTCTGGAAAGCCCACATTACTATCTGAAATTAACACAGTTGAGAAAGTCCAGGAAATATTTCACAAGAAGAGTTCTCCACTCCTCTACTCGTTGCAGAATACCTTAGCCACCCAAGACTCAAAATTCTAGACAGAAAACCTAGAACTCCTCTGCCTTTGGTGCCGATCTCAGTATAGTGTTTAAAATATACATTGCAATGTCCTAGCTGTCAATGAATATTCAGCTTCAACCATAACAACACAAGAACAAACAATAGATACAAACTCAAGTTGAATTGCACCAAATATGATTTCAGGTAATACGACTTCAGAGTCGTAAAGACCAAAAACTTTAACCTTAGACTGTCTACTATTGACCTCACCCCTTTCCTAAAAGGTCTGTGGGAGGCACGCATAAGCGCACCAATGTGCCTACCATCCCTGTCCTGTTGTTTCTTTTTTTTTTTTGTTTTTCTTATATGTATCCATGTATTCATAACTATGTTTTTACTTATACCTATTATCTTGTAAGCAATTGACAAATTTAAAAATAAATAAATAAATATATGCCAGATGCCAAGTGCCCAGATTTTGATCCCACGGGCAACTGTGACAGTTGCAAATGTGAGGACTGGTCATATGTTACTTTTTTCAGTGCTATAGTTACTTTGAATGGTTACCTAATGAATGGTTGTAACTCAAGAACTACCTGTACACATCTAATCACCAAGAGTTTAATTTGGAAAGATGTTTAGATACCTTCAGGTATCAAATAGAACTGACCCATTCCGTATGGAACAGAACTGTCAGTGGAAAAGCTATTGATCATTCTTCACTTTCAAGAAAGGAAGAGTGGCCTCAAAACAGTGTTTTTCATGAATGAAGGCAAATAGATATGTCCCAGGATAACGTTGCAGGATCCAATCAGTGTTTTTCAGTGATAGTTTCTGACTTAACTAGCTTTTTTCCTGAGGTCATTCTAGTACGTACCTTGACAATTTTGCCAAAGCTAGTCAACATTTAATTATTTTGGGTGAGCGTTGAGGGAATGGAAATGTAGCACTTTGGCTAAGGAAGCCAGTTTTCTTATATTTTTCTAGTTATGTAGGATACAGATGTGATATAGATGTGGGGTTTTTTCAAAATAGTATTCCATCTGTAGTAGGAAAATGTATGCTTTCATAGATTTTCTTACACTTTTACTTTTTTCTATCTTTTTCTTCTTTGTTTGCATATGACTTTTAAAAAAAGCATTGATGAGCTCTTCAGATAATCAATTATAGTCAATTTTCATATCTCCTCTTCCTTTCCCTCTGTCTTTTAGCCTATCCCCAAAAGATATACTCAGGAATCTAGAACTTCCTGAACATTATGGACAATGACAGGAGAAACTTAGATATATAGGTACAATCCGATAATCATACTTTATTTTAAGCAGCATCAATAATGATAATGCAACTAGTGAAAAAGAAGATTAAAAATCCTGTATCCATTTTTAAAATCAATAAAAACATTCCAAAAACCTTAATTTGAAACACTGAAATTAAATTACAAAACCAGAAAAATGAGGGTTGATATGAGAATAGTAGTTATTTATAAGGCAAAGGGTGAGGGTGTTCTTTTGATTTCTCTTCACAGTGAGAGTCTTATGAGACCTAGCTAGTGGCCTATGGTACTGACTGAACACCCGGGGACTTCAGAAAATATCAGGTAAACGGTTCATAGTAGAAAGAAAGAAAGAAAGAAAGAAAGAAAGAAAGAAAGAAAGAAAGAAAGAAAGAAAGAAAGAAAGAGATAGAAGCTACTGTAGCAGAAAAGAGTCTTAATGTGTCTCAGTTTATGATCATGGACATCGTACTAGTAACCAATAATATCTGTGCTTTTTTCCAATTGTGGAAAAGAGTACTTTTCTGCCACATTTCAGTTATTTGCACTTTGACTCCTATTGCTTGTATGATACTTTTGAATACTCTGATGAAACCCAGGGCTCCTCCATAGAGATGAAGACTTGTTTTACTAACTGTTTTAATTAAATGGTTTGGCTGGAATCCAGAGAAGCCATTAGACACCTGCAAAGTAGTTCAGTGGTTAACATTGAATAGAAATTCAGGTTTTTGGTTTTGGTTTTGTTTTAAAGTAGATTCAGAGATTTCTATACAAGAGTTATTCAAAAAGAGTTTTTAAACTGCAAGAAGGAAATGATACTATCTGCAACCCAAACAGCTATAGGACCAAATCTTTGCAAAACCGAATCTGTGGAACTGCTAGAGAACAATGAATCATATTTTTATATTTAAAAAAATCTTCAAAATACCTTTCAATTGTTAAAGGAAACCCACATAACAATGCATTTTCAATTGAAGTTTCAGAATGTTTTTCTTTATAGCACTAGCCTACTTATCTATAGAAAAGCCAGTTCACATTTTTTTCCCTCTATTTAACCTGATTGGCAAGTAACAGAGCTCTGTACAAAAGATCTTATATACGTTGTTGCAAACGTGTCCAACAAGGGTATGCAACATTCCATAACTGAAAGGGAAAAAGTTGAATCTGTGAGGAATACTTATGGAATAACAACTTTGACCAAAGTGCTGTAAAAGTGCAACAAACAATTCTCTGGCAAATAGCACAGGATTAAATGAAAAATACTCATTCTGCATTGAGACTTCATGCAAAGTGTGAACCCAGTTCTTCTTGATTGAAAAATCATGCTTCATACAGCAGGCTCTGTAAATACATTCATACATATTTATTCAACAAATCATGGTTAAACAATTATAGCTTAACACAATGTATGAACCATATTATTTAATTTAATACTTTAAAAACTCTGTGGTTTACTATAGAACAAAATTTCTTGCTGGTCACTGGCACAGTGAAAGTAAAGCTGGTTACAACTGAAAACAACAAGAAAAGCCAAGTTACATAAGAAATAGGCAGGCAAACACCACACAAGATCCTGTGGTTATATGCACTGATCAGATACAAAGGATTGGGTTGCCCGCTGTAAAGATAGGATGCTTCTAGACATACTATGAGGATGTATTTCAACAGATCCCCTCTTAAATATCCATCCTAAAATTTAAAGACTCAAATGGAATTGGTAAATGGAGACTCAAATTCTGGCAACTTTTATTAAAGTTAATTGCAATCTCCATAAATATTACACATGAGATGAATTAAGAATGATGTCTAGTTATGATTTAAGCACACGGACTTCTAAGAATGATTCAGGCTTGATGAACTTAAAAAGTAGCCTTTTTATTGTAACACCACTCAAAATGTGCACTAATTTTCTGCTATTTCCCTCTGTGTGCTATGACTACCTTAAAAATTACATGAAGTTGGCCCATAATTACAAAACAAAAGCTAGTTGAGCATGGTAAGCAATGTATTCTTGTAATGATTGATGACAGATGGCCAATCAGGCTCTTGTTACCGGGATTATGAACTGGGGTGGGATGAACAGAGTGATGTGCCAAAGGCCATATGCAAACAGAAAGTTGAGCAATATGGATTCACAACTTTTAGAAGACTCTAAAGGGTTGAAGTAGGTCACTTTTTGTAATTGCAACCTGAGAATGAATGTGGCCTCCACAGATTACTGTAAAACTGGTTTTATTTAGATAGAAACAATGTTTCCTGCATTTTTTTTTAGTCCTGTAAATATCATTTACAGCCCTGAGGCCTCAACCATATGGCCAGACTGAACTATTTCTATCAGCTGCAGAAAACTTTTCAACACATCTGGAATGGGCTTTTTGTACCAGCTGCTCAAGCCTCTGTATGTAGAAACTCTGAATACTTTCCTCTTGGCAGATTATAGGATTTGTGATACAAGAGCTTGTAAAAATCAGTGCAGACCTTTCACATTTTGAGCCAAGTTCTTCTTCCAAGTAAGATCAACACCAATTCAAATAAGAACTGGTTGAAGATTTTTACAAACGGACTTGGTCAATTCTAGTTACCCCTCCTTTTAACACTGTGTTAATAATCCAAACCAGAATTAGCAAAATGTTTCACACAGATTTGGCTATGTGCCAAAAGTTCTGGTTCAGGTTTTCTAACACACAATCCACAGACACTCAGCTCCACTCAACAGTTTAATCTTGGCTCTTATTATATGTACTCAGCAATTAGAGTGATCAGCATTCAGTCCCTTTAACTGATAATTTTTCTCATGTGTCCTCTCAATTGCTTTACCAGGAATAAAGCTGTTCAAAGGAATTTCATTTAAAAAGGAGATACAATTTATCATTGCTAATTATCAAATGAATAGGTATAATTACTGTGAGATCCTAACCCTAAAGACAAGGCAAAAGAAAGGCATGGAACATTAACAAAAGTTCCAAAATCCTTCCTGAACAATGGTAGGAAAGTTTAATGAGAGACTCCCTTCCTTTCTTGTTATAATTTTTTTCCAATTCTCCTTATCTTTGGACCAAAAAACTACACAAACAAAAGAAAATTAGAAGGAATCCCAGACTTCAAAATGTAACATAATATTTTCATTGTGTGATATGAATATTCTAGATTCTAGCCAGGCAGCATTTGAAAAATCAGGCAGCGACTTAATAGGCAGATGTCAGGGGCACGTCTTTATTTCAAATGTCCATTTTTATTCCAGGGCAGTTTTCTAAGAGGAAGAGAACATCTAGAGTAAAATGTATCTAAATAATAAGAATAAAAATAAAAACAATGATCTGTAACCCTTAAAAAACTATGGTGAATAAAGAAGTTATGAGTTCCTGCATAAAATACATTAGTTGTGGTTTCTAGACAAGTCTATAATCCAATAGAAGGCTATATTCTGTAATTCCCTTTTATGCCTGAGATTGATTACTATTCTCCCTCCGTCCCTCCCCCACCTCTTATTTTCAAATATTGATCTTGCACATAAATATAATGAAGGGCTATTGTAGGCCAAAACCTGAGTATAGGTGGAATGTACAGTATGTAAATGAGGTATTCTTAGATATATCCTAAATGGTTTTTAAGAAACAGGAGCATAGCTTGGGATGCAGGAAAGAAGATAATTGTGTCAGAAGCTTATGTCACCATGTTGCAAATAACATTTTCACATTTTCAGTTGGAAGTGGACAGGACTAGTTCAGCCACTACAATTCAAATATTCTAACTTGAGCAGTTATATGCATCTGTATGTGTATATATGTATTTGTGTGTGTGTATACATTCAAATACATACAGACTGCCCAGAATTCATACTCCACAAAAATAAACAGTTATTGATTAAAACTAAATATCTGTAATATAAAGGACCTCATCTATGATATCCATTGTTCTCCCATGTTCTCCCATGTTCATATACAGTACATAAAGAAAACATGTTCTCTAACATTCTAACCACTCTACATCTTTGTCATACATGAAGACAAGTCTGCACACTTTACGAACACACATCCCTTCCTTCCCTCAAAAGAAGAAAATCTAGATAAAATGAGATAAGGGGATCTCTCAGCCCAGTTCACCACACAGGATTGTGGTTGTGGAAAAATAGGAGAAATAAGGAGTATCAGATATGTTCACCATTATGACTTCTGTATAAAAATAATAAAAGCATAACAACATAGCATAGCATAGAATAGCATTGCATCGCATAGCATAGTATAGCATAATAGGAAGGGGCAGCAAAATGGAATGGAAGTAAAGCCCATGTCACACCGAACCAACGGATGCAAAGAGGATGTAAAACGGACAAAAAACCTTGCCATCCGTTCGAAAAACGCGATTTGTACTCACTGCCTCCATTTGGCTTCCTCTCTATCCATCCAGCATCCGTCTATTGACGTTTCATCCGCTCAGAAGTTTTGGGCTGCCTAAAACTTGCGCGGAAAATGTATCCAGTTCGTCCGTTCTGCATCCGCTACGCATCTGCTACGTATCGTTCTGCATCCGTTACACATCCGCTATATCCGCTAGGCATCCGCTAGGCATCCGCTACGCATCCGCTACGCATCCGTGCAACTCGCATCCGCCCGGACGCAGGGAGGAAGCGGAACAGACACAGAACAGATACAGAACGGATGCAGAACGGATGTCAAGCGGAAACAAAGTGTTTAAAATGGAAAAAACGTTCGCAGAGAGACCATCTCAGATATTAAGGATGTCTGCAGGATGCCTAGAGGATGCCTAGAGGATGCAAAGGGACACCTAGACTGCCCATAAAAGGTGGAGCAACCCGTCTGCATCTCACTTTCAGACGCAGCAGCCCAGCTGTGCAGACCTCTGCAGCCTTCATCTGACTCTTCCTCTTCCACACGCATCCAGTCATGTCCACTGTGGATTGTGACAAAGTCCTTTCGGCAGCCACCATCCTTCTGCAACAGTGCAAACCATCTACAGTCTCTTGTAGAACTCTACTACAGAAAGAAAAGGAGCCACCCAAAAAAAGTCTGGGTCCAAAGAATGGTTTGCAGAAGAGCAGAGGACGACTGTACAACAAGCTGATGGTGGAGCGCAGGAGCAAAGACACTTGCCGTTCCAGAATTTCATGAGGATGCCTCCAGCCATGTTTGACGAAGTTGTGCAGTGCCTGACACCCCGGTTGACCAAGCAAACACCAACTTCCCACCCCTAGGAACCTGAGCTCAAGGTGGCACCAAATCTGCACACCTGCCTCAGGGACCACCTATCGGAGCATGCAGTACGGCTGGAGGTGGCACCCCAGCACCATCAGCTTTGTGGTCAGAGAAGTGGTGCAGGCCATCATCGAAGAATACAAGGAGGAGCTCTCCAGTGCCCCTCCACTGAAGAAGGCTGGAAGAAAGTTGCAGAGCAGTGGTATCAGAAGTGGAACTTCCCCACAGCGTTGGAGCCATCGATGGCAAGCAGGTGGCCTTGCAAAGCGCCAGCCAAGTCGGGGTCCACTTATCACAACTACAAGGGCTTCTTCAGAATCATCCTCTTCGCCATGGTCGATGCTGACTACAAATTCATGTACATCGATGCTTCAGGCAACGGCTCAATCTTCAGATGCCGAGTGTATACAACGCCAGTCACCTCAAGGAGGGGCTGGAAAGCAACCTCATGGTGGGCTTCCCAGATCCAGACCCACTGCCCAACGACACGCAGATGTGCCCTACTTCATTGTTGGTGATGATGCCTTCTCCCTCACAACCTACCTCATGAAGCCGTACACCTCCAAATACCTCACCCGTGAAGAGAGGATCTTCAACTACAGGCTGTTCAGGGCAAGACGGGTGATGGAGAACGTCTTTGGGCATCCTGGCCAACAGGTTTCCAGGTACATACTACCAACATGCCAGCATAGCCCAGAGACTTGAGGAGGATCGTGGAAGCTTGTGCTCCCTGCACAATCTCAAGTGCAACCGCTACCCAGTGTTGCAAGAACAGGCCTTGTGGACCGTCAACAAGGCAATGGGGACATGGAGCCTGGGGAATGGAGGCAAGGCAAAACCTGATCGACACTTGAGGATGTGCAAGGCCCCAACAGAGCCTCACGTGAGGCGAAGAAGCAATGCAACCTCCTGAAACACTTGTGCAACTCCCCAGCTGGAGCAGTGGAGTGGCAAGACAGGATGGTAAATGCTTAATGGATGCTTCCTTCAGCCTGTCTCATCACACGGATGAGATTGGGCCATGTATGTTTGGTTGGCCTACAATGAACAAGGGCGTTTAATAAAGAGTTGTGTTTTATGTTGACATTGTGGATAATTACATTATTATTGATAATGAAGGGCCATAGGTGTGGCACCTGGGAGGGTGACCATATAGTCCCACTATGCTTGCGCTGGAGGTTTACCTATCCCACAGCTATTACCCACCCAAAGGTATCCCTGCTCATTCCTCAGGTATCCCTGCCTACCCCACTGCTATCTTAACCCATCCCACAAGCATGCAAAGGCTTAAACCATTTCTAAAAGTTTCCAGCAAGACTTTATTAAAAAAAAGAAATGAAGGCAAGTGTGTGAATCAAAAATAGACTTTATTAACAACAAGCTATAAAACAAAAATGACTCTCTGGCACTCCTCTTGGTTGCTCAGTCTCAGGGGGGAAGGGTCCAGGTGCTGTGGAGGTGGCTGGTGCTGGAGTGCTTGTCATCAGCTCCTCCAGAAGCAGAAGCAGCAGAAGCGCCAGCCCCAGAAGAGCGAGCCTGTGCTGCAGAAGCCCCAGCAGAACCAGAATGAGGGCCAGGGGGCGGATGGTAGCCCTGTCCCTCTTGTCAGGGCTGGCAGCAGATGGCTGAGGCTTGCTGTGCTTCCGCATGGTTGTGGGGTGTGCTGGCTGGCAGGGAGGCTGGCAGGAACCAAGGCTGGCAGCAAGGCTTGCAGGAGACAGGCACAAGGCTGGAAGGAAGCCTGGCAGGCAGGCAGGCACCAAGGCTGGCAGGCAGGCAGAAAGCAAGGCTGGCAGGAAGCGGGGCAGGCAGGCAGGCACCAAGGCTTGCAGGAAGGCTGGCAGGAAGGCTGGCAGGGAGGCAGGCACCAGGCTGGCAGGCATGCAGGCACCAAGGCTGGCAGGCAGACATGAACCAAGGCTGGCAGGAAGGCAGGCCAACAAAGGCTGGTAGGCAGACTGGCTGGCAGCAAGGCTTGCAGGAGGCTGGCAGCAAGGCTGGCAGCAAGGCTGGCAGCAAGGCTGGCAGGCAGACATGCAGGCAGGACAGGCAAGGCAGTCGATGTGTCTGGCAGCAGGTCTTTCCTCTGAATGGCGACCTGCTTCCGAGCTGCTTCCGTTATATCCGGGGGGCTTGCGCAATGCATCCCCCCCACATGTGCAATTAACGCCAGGCATCCGTTAGGCTTCCGCTCTGCATCGCTAGGCTTCCGCTCTGCATCCGCTTCATCCGTTCTGCATCCGCTGTATCCGTTCGCGTCGCTTCACTGAGGCCCCCCGGAAGTCCTGCGGTTGCGCCATCCGCTCCCATCTGCTTCCATCCGCTGGGCTTCCGTTCCGCATCCACTCTGCATCCGCCCTACGTCCTCCCTGCATCCGTGTTATCCGCTCCCGGTTATGCAAATTTTTGCCCCTTTTGAGAGCGGATAACAACGGACGGAACATTTTGCTCGTCCGCTGTGTCCTTTTTTCATCCATTGGCCAGTGTGACATGGGCTTAAGGTGAGATAACTGATCCAAGCTTCAAAGAAAAGAGAAATAAGCCCTACTGAGGCAATAGGGAAAGGGTTAGATGTCACCATGAAACAATGGGATCCCCTAATCTTGCTGGAGACTTAATGTTCAAAGGCTTTCAGCAAGTATATTTCTATGAACAGGGGAGGGGCAAGCTTACCTCATCTGCTGAATTTGTGGCTTCTAACCTTTTTCCTAATGCCTGAAAAGAACCAGACTGTAAAGACAACTGAAGAATTGCACTAGGCAAGAAAGAAGGAAAAGCATGGCTCCATCTCCCTCCAATACTATGTTTTCCCCTAAAGCTCTCATTCATGGGGAGGCAGAAATATACTCTTCCCTTTCAACAGATCCTCTTTTCTTTACATAATATCTGCCTGCATTCTGAAAATATAAGATCATCGGCATAAACATATATTTTAAAAGTAATTATTGTAGAGGTGTGTGTGTATGATATTCTTTACCATTGAACCAGCAGTGGAATCCTACCTGTTCCACTACCGGTTTGGTGATCGTGCGTGTGTGTAAGCAGCTTTCCCCACACTGTATATGAACAGCACCAATCAGGGGTGAATGGGAGGAATGATCCTGTACTTTTCTTTCTCCTCTCAGCTGATCATGGGAGGCTTTTTTTTCCTCCTCTCAGCTGATTGTGGGAGGCTTTTTTTCCTCCACTCAACTGATCATGGGAGGCTTTTTTTTACTTCCAGTTCACCAGTAGCATACTACCATTGCATTGAGTACAATGTCCTGTGATGAGGAAAATTATTCATTCAACATCTTGATCAGCTGTTTTCTGAGATACCTTGAGACTTCCAGATAACATTTCACTCAAACCAGTTATTTGTTTGTGATGGATTTTTTTTGTTCAGTTTTAGCTTGAAATACATTGCCAGTCTTAAAATAGGGGGGAATTTATATGAAAACCATGTCAAAGAATTGTTTCAGTGTCCTTATGTGACATTAGTGATGGTCAGATATGACATTGCAGAGCTGTGTTATTTATATATATTGTGGGTTTTGAGTCAGAGACTTTTTAAGAAGCTGCAGATGCTGCATGCATGTCTCATTGTCCCACAAATCTTTATTCTTTCCCCTCTTGAATTGCAACTGTTGCTCAGCTTCACTTTCTATAATTTCATTTCCCAGAAGTCTCTGCAGCAGCTGCAAAAGACAGCAAGTGACAAAACATGTGCCCCAACATCGCAGTCCGAACTCCTTCCCTTTTGTAATCTTGTGCAAGGTTGCAATTCAAGTACAAAGAACATCACTGTGTTTGGGAATTAACACCTACAGTGGCTCAACAACTAGGTTCTGTTACTTTGTCAGTTAGATTACATTCATTCGTGTCCTGTTAAATAGCAACATGGAAAATTTGAAAAGCAAGCATTATAAAATCAGATGTATGCTTTCTTTGAAAATTATTGGAAAACTTCAGTCAGTGCAGAATTCATACAGTGACTGGTTTTATCTGAGTAAGGAGAATTTACTTAAAAGTCTCAGACTTGAGAAAGAGACTAGGAGCCAGAATTCCTCATCATATATTCATTGGTGCTTTAAAGCTTATTACTGGTTCCTGCATTTCTCTTTCCTGGTATGCAAGATTTCTGTAGGATAGCTCCAGTCTTCAGAACAATCTTTGTGTAAGAAGCTGCTACATTACAATGTTTACCTTAGCAAGGGTTCGTGATAATTTCCCAGTTTAACACAGCTTTTCTAGATGCACATAAACTTACCCCACATAGAGTTTCCCTATTCTTTATGATATTAATGTTTTTACTGTTTTCTAAATGTGGAACCTACCATAAATGTCTTTAAGCAATTTAAAAGTATTCTTTAAAGCAGGGGTGTCAAACTGGATTTTTTGCAGGACCGGATCAACATTGTAGTTGTCTTCTGTGGGCCATCTGGGGGAGAGGAGAGGAGATGGACGCACTCATGCAGTACTCTGCCAGCCAAAACAGGGCATGGGGGGGGCACAGGGCCCACCCAGCATGGCCCGTTTTCATCCTGGACAGCCTCCTGCAGGACCCTGCCAGCCAAATCAGACAACAGGGGGCCATGGGAGCCTCTGTAGGGCCCATTTTTGGTCTGGATGGCCTGCTGCACCCTGCCCATGGCCCACCACACTCCGTTTTGGCTGGCAGGGTGCTGCAGGCTGCAGTTCAGGCTGAAAACGGGCCATGCAGGGACTTCCCATGGTCCCCCCCGTCCCCCCCCCCGTGGCCTGTTTTTGCTAGCAGAGNCCCCCCCCCGTGGCCTGTTTTTGCTAGCAGAGTCATCACAGGCTGGTCCTTTGCTATTTCCAGGCTGGCTCCACGGGCTGGATCTAAGCACCCTATGGGTTGGATCTGACCCACGGGCCTTGAGTTTGACATTCCTGTTTTAAAGCATGCATCAATTTTTGTTTTTTTTAAATACTTGACATTCAGAATACAAATATAAACATAGAGAGAATTCAAAGTATCACCTAGTATTTACCTTGTGGTAACACCCATAGTCTGTAATGGTAATATGTTGCCAGAGGAGTCCTGCTGAGTCATTTCCTCTTTGGAATTTTGGCAGCTGGTTCAAAATATAATTGTTTTGGAAAAAATTGTTGATAGAATTTGAGGACTTTGTTTTGTACCATCTTTGTTTTGTACTATATCTTTTTAGGTTTGAATGTTATAATAGACATTATTTGTAATAAAATTTATTTCTGTTGTTTTTATTTCAGAAGTTATAGGGGGCATGCAAAAGCACACCAATCATGCTTACTATCCCTGTCCTATTGTTTCTTTTTATTTTTCTATCTCATGTATTCAAAAGTATGTTTATTCTTCTACATGTATCTTGTAAGCGATTGACAAATAAAATCAAATAAATAAATAAGTCCTACATGTAAAAAAGGTTTTTTTTAAAAAAAATTAGATTCAAATGCACATTGATAGAGAAAATTTAAAGATTTATGTTCAGCTGAAGCTAGAACATTTCCTTTTAGAACTGAAGGGTACACAAAAGTGTCATGGAAGATTATTTCAATATATGATTTCTGTGGCAAGATTATTATATGCACAAAGAAAGAAAGATTTGGCACTATCCACTATGACGAAATGGTTCATGAAATTGACAGAACTTACTGAGATGGGAAAAATGGCTTCTTTGGTTAGAGAAAACTCTTTACAAATTTGATATTCATCAATGACCGGAAACCTTTTTGAACTTTTGTATTTAAAAAAATGACATTGTTTGCTTACACTTTTGAGGATTACAAATATGGATTACAGAAGAAAGGAATTATGGTGTAATCTTAGAAAGGGAGGTTTGAATTGAATTGTACAAATAACTGCTGATAGTAAGTTTGGAAGCATTTCTTTCTATTTTCTTTTTTCCCCCTCTTTTATTTTTACCTCCTTCCTCTGTTTTTCTTCTTTGCCTTTCATATATATATATGTGCAAAGTACATTCAAAGAAAAAGATGGTAAATGGAAAAGAAAAAAAAAGAAATGAAAGGCAAAAACTTAAATATATATATATAAATGTTTTTTTAAGTTTTCGCGGGTACTTACATGTGTGCTGTTCAGCTTCCTTCGGGTATTATC